>JAAGNO010011493.1:4950-42669 GCA_033439905.1 Ceryle rudis
TCCAGGCCAGGATGCTGCTGGCCTTCTTGGCCACCTGGGCACACTGCTGGCTCATGTTCAGCTGGCTGTTGACAGACACCTTCTGGATCCTTTCTGCCATGCAGCTTTCCAGCCACTCCTCCCCCAGCCTGTAGTGCTGCAGGGGGTTGTTGCAACCGAAGTGCAGGACCTGGCACTTGGCCTTATTAAACCTCAATTGACCTCAGCCCATTGATCCAACCTACCCAGGTCTCTCTGTAGAGCCTTCCTACCCCTCAGGCAGATCAACAGTCCCACTTAATTTCATGTCTTCTGCAAACTTACAGAGGGTGCCCTCAATCCCCTCATCCTAGCCCTTCGTAGAGATGTTAAACAGGACCGGCCCATCGAGTCCTGGGCAACACCACTTGTGACCGGTCACCACCAGGATTTAAGTCCATTTGCTACAACTCTCTGGACTTGGTCATCCAGACAGTTTTTAACCCAGCGAAGAGTACGCTTGTCTGAGTCATGAGCTGCCAGCTTCTCCAGCAGAATGCTGGGGGCAACTGTGTCAAATGCATAGTCTATATATCAACTCGTGTACACTATCTGTCTCCTTCCAAGCTTCTTGCAGATAGTTTTGCATTGAGAGGATCTTTAATGACAGAGGATGTCTTCAGTCCTGTGTGTCATTCCTGTCTCCATCAAGCTGGTGATGGAAATGGATGCAAGGGAAAATGTGCTTGTCTCTGTCTGTGGCATGTGCACCCTCTGATGGACTGCTGGAGTCCCCACTGCAGTCTGAAAACAGAACTTTCTAGGAAGTAACTTTTCTTCTTACGCCTCTTTGTTTTGTAACTTTATACTACGTGCAAAGGACTTGGTGGAAAGATGCTGCTCAAGGTATAGTGCAGATTTATAGGGCAGATGCCCTAATTCATAATTAGGGCTTAAAAATTAATTGAGTAATTTTCTGAGTAGATCGGTTTTCATCTAATAAAGAGCTTTTTACCAGTAGGTTTGTTAGCTATGAGTCCATACAAAGAAAAAGAGGAAGGTGAGCAGGGCATGAAGCTTACCATTTTCCTAGGAAGCAGCTGATTCCTGCTTTTATGTCTGACCTCCTCCTGGGCAGTGAGATCAGAGAACCTTGTAAAAGAAAGGTGCATCTCTAGACCAGAGGTAAGGTGTTACTGAACAGGAGAAAACAGATGCTCTTGGGGACAGAAAGCAAGGAGGTCACGTGACAAAGAACACAGACTGAATTTGCAAGGATAGGTCCGATTACATTTGTGATGAAGTAAGAAGGTGAAAACCAGAATATTACCTGTTATTTGAGTATCTGGTGTCATAATTTCTTTGTACTTCTCTATGTTCTTATAGTACAAATGATAGTAAGTTGTTAATTACATTAATATGATGAACCTTGCACTGATTGCTTTTTGTGTCTTGGTTCCTCCAGGTATTTTTGGAACAGAAGAAGATGCTCAAAACTGGGCTAAACATTGCCCAGTTTAAACGGCATGTATCTGTGATTGAAGAAGAAACAAAGGAGTACTTCAAAGCATGGGGAGAGAGTGGAGAAAAAAGTAAGATCAGATGCATTTTTCCTCAGACTTTCTGGCAAGGTAGTAAGTGTTAATGCTGTATGTTTTTATAAATGGTTTACAGCAGTAATACAGAAACAAAATTGACATAGGTGAAGCTGTACAAAACATCAGAAGAAATGGGCAAAATGTGGATTTTGTTTGATCAGTTTAAGGTTATTGGACAATAAAGCTGCTTAGAAAATCACTGACAGGAGTGAAGCAGTATCTTACTTCTGCTTTCTTAGTCAGCTAACAGAGAGTGTAACTGTTGCCTGTCTGAATCGTGCTCATTTTGCACATGAGCCAGCTCTGTGTAAACCACCTCTTAGTCCCTAGGAAAAGATACTGCTCCTACTTCCCAGAGTCTGCCACAGATCTTGGCTCAGGGATCTTCTACACTGAAGAATGGCATCCTTGAAGCTGATAAGGTTAACTTAGTGATCTAAGTGGAATTATTCTTCTGTTTCCCACCTCTTTCCCAACTATCCCGCTAGACACAGCCCATTAATATTGTTGCCAGCCCACAGTGGCCTGCAGAAGTATTATTTATTTATAACAATACTTGTATATTACTTATAATATACAAGCATTATTATTTATAATATTACAGTGTCAAAGGTAGTATTTATTTAAGCATCTATATTTAGTATACTATATATTAATGTAAGTTAATACTTGTAACAGTTTGCCTGAAATGCATCTACAGCAACATTTTTCAAATCTTTCCTCAGACCTGTTTGAAGCCCTTTCAGAACTTATCATTTTGACAGCAAGTCACTGCTTACATGGGAAGGAAATAAGAAGCTTACTGAATGCAAAGGTGGCTCAGCTGTATGCTGACTTGGATGGGGGTTTTACTCATGCTGCCTGGCTTCTGCCAGGCTGGCTACCTCTGCCGAGCTTCAGGTACCACAAATAACAGATGAAGCAATTAAGTGTTTTATCTAAATGTCCTTGTTTGGTCCCCCCCGGCCCCATTTCTTATTTATAAACTACTCTAGGCATCGCGATAAATCCTCATATGCAATTTGTGCATTACTTTGTATAAAGTTGCTAACCGAGGTGTTTTGAATCACAGACGTCGAGATCAAGCACACAAAGAAATAAAGAATATTTTCTACAAAGTTATCCAGAAACGTAGAAGGTCTGAGGAAAAAGAGGAGGATATGCTCCAAACTCTACTTGATGCTTCATACAAGTAAGCCAAGGGTTTGATCACTTGCCATTTATAGATGTTTTAGTTTAGCTTTGAACTCTTCAATTAAATCAACCTACCAAAAAATTTAAGAAATATTCCTTCATGTTCTGAATTGCTTTTGGTCCTAGTTGTATTCTTAAAAACAGCTTAAAAAACTTTACCTGTAAATGGTTATTCAGATTTCTGAGTTTCATCAGGGGTCACAAGGTTGCTTCCTTTCTCATTGCTGACTGTTCAGTAATGCTTTTCTTTAAGGCTCCTAGAGAGTCTCTTTCCCTCTCTTCTCCCTACCCTGAGATCTTCTCCTGCTCCATTTAGGGTAGGCAACAGAAGAGTATAAGGAGAAAAAAGTATATTAGAAGAAATAGTAAATGCTACTGTAACTGTAAACCTGATCAAACCTTTCTACCTAGGGATGGGCGTCCGCTGACAGACGATGAGATTGCTGGCATGCTTATCGGGCTGCTCCTAGCAGGGCAGCACACATCCTCCACCACCAGTGCCTGGCTCGGCTTCTTCATAGCCAGAGACAAATCAATACAGGAACAGTGCTATGCAGAACAAAAAGCAGTTTGTGGGGATGATTTGCCACCATTAACCTATGACCAGGTTTGTATGTTACAATATTCCTGCTGCGTATTTTTCCACCTTTAGGTGCTTATCTAAAAGAAAAACAAAATTAAACAAATGTGAAACACAGTCATATGCTTTGTATTAGAATCATAAACTGGTACAGTCACTCTGTGACAATGCCGTTTGACAATATATCTCCTCCATCTCCTCCTCTCCAAGTAAATTTTCAGCTTGCTACTGTTTTTTTTAATCAGTGTTGATTAAGGAAATTACAGTTCCGACAATGTCTATTTAAGAAATGATAGTTCTGTAGAGGAGAAAAATCTTTATATTCACAATGAGGAAAGGCATGCAGTGTGACCTATTTCTTTATTTAGGCATCAAAAAAACACTTGTGAGAGATTAGTAAGAAACTAGTGTTTGATTGTACTGGTCAGAGATTTTTCCTTCTTGAGTGAATCAAAGGGAAAAATAAATAAATTATAAGGGTAGCCAATGAAGTACATGTAAATAGGAGCTGTTTACTATTTATTTTTTAAAAAAACTTGTTTTCAAACGGTATACCATTTTTGTTTGTACTGAATAAACTTGGCTATATTTTGATATATCATTTCCTATTTTCAGCTGAAGGATCTCAGTTTGCTGGATCGCTGTCTAAAAGAAACTTTAAGGCTTAGACCTCCTATAATGACCATGATGAGAATGGCCAAAACTCCCCAAGTGAGTACACATGTTGGAGCTAACTTCTTTTCAGCAGAACGGAAAAGGCCGGTGGAGGGTGTCCTGGTCAGGAGAAGGAAAACATGAGTGAAAGCTGATGGCAGCCTGGGTTCTATCAGTGGGAGTGTAGCCAGTGTTGAGTGAGGAAAGCAATTAAAACCCTGAACTTGTAGATGTTACTTTCAGTGGAATGATGTGTGTCCAGTTTTGGACCCCTGCAGCCCCCAGCAATCAAGATGTTGATGAAATGAAGCAAGCAGAGGGCCACCAAGATGTCTGGAGCACGTGCCCTGGGAGAAGAGGCTGAGGGAACAGGACTTGTTCAGCCTGCAGAAGGGAGGGCTCTGAGAGGACTTAGACTGCACATGGCTGTTGCTTACTCATCAAAACTGACCCTTTCTTTCAGTGATCATTTTCAGTTGAGCTTAGTTTGCTGCTACTCTTTAAAGATATTTTTTTCTTTGCCAGGTATTTTTGATAGCTATTGCTGAAAAATTTGGCTTGCACTTCATATAATACAAGCCAGGTAAATCTGACAGAAAACTTGCTTTTTGTACAAATAAGATAGAAAGTCAAGTAAGTCTGAAAGGTTCCTGCAACTCCTTGAACATTGTGTCCTGCACAAATAAAACAATATAGTATTAGGCTGCATTCATTTTAGAGGAGCTTAGCCAAAATCTCTTTCGTCGTTCAAGCCTCATGATACAGCGCTTCAGGTGACACTTTAAAAGAAAAATCGAAAGATTTTGTGATGCGTCTCTTCTCTCGTAGACTGTTGCTGGGTATAATATTCCCCCTGGCCATCAGGTCTGTGTATCTCCCACTGTTAACCACAGACTTAGGGACTCCTGGAAAGATGCTCTAGACTTCAAGCCTGACCGGTATCTCCAAGATAACCCAGCAGCTGGAGAGAAATTTGCGTACATTCCGTTTGGCGCTGGTGAGTAAGAAAATGCGGCATCTTCCCGAGTGATTGTGTACTGACGTGGCTCACACTGGTGGTCTGTAACACACTTCCCCATGCTGTACCATTCAAAGATACATTTTTTTTTTCTTTCTATTCCTGCCTGAAAGTTTTTGTGCTGTTGTCTAAGGGGCCACCCTGACCCTAAACCGTGACAGCTGTTAAAAAAATGAAGTCAGTATCTTGCATTAGCTGTATATATCACGCAGAGTAGCAATCAAACCAAAACTTTAGGTTAGCATGGGTGATACTTGACTCAAATCTTTTCAAATCAAGGTAAAAACCTGGTAACACAAACATAGTTTAAGGCAGAGCAAAAATCTGCATGGAGTGAGAACTGCGAAAACACAGTCAGCAAATATCACAGTACGGCTAGAGTTGGTATCTTTTCTCAGTGTTGCAAACGCTTCTTTAGTGAATCATAAATTAACCTGTTTGGGTGAGGACAGAACACCAGAATCTCATTCAAGTTAAACTGTTTTATGCAGTGACAGCTTGTGAAAACAAGGCTGTGATGAAGTTCCAGAATGGTTTATCTGCAGCATCAGAGCCTCACCACTGCTGAGGAAGGAAATTACTGTACTCAGTAAAAAAAAAAGGCAATTGCTGTACTCACAAAATTTTTCAAGTTTGCTTTTCAAAGGTGATTTAACAACTAAGTATTCCAACTGCTTTTTATGGCTTTCCTTCTAGGCCGTCATCGCTGCATTGGAGAAAACTTTGCTTATGTTCAGATTAAGACTATTTGGTCTACTTTGCTTCGTTTGTATGAATTTGATCTCATCGATGACTACTTTCCAACTATTAATTATACAACAATGATACACACACCTAATAACCCTGTTATCAGATACAAGAGGAGGTCACCATAAACTCTGGAGCTAACGTCTTACAGCTAAGTTGTGTAAACTAACAGACTTTTGAATAAAACTGCAACACAATGAGTGGCAAATGGGAACTTTTTCATTTTACAAAATGCAAAGTTTTTGCTTCCGTTTTTGTCTTTTCCCACACCATTTAATGCTGCTGTGTACAACTGCTTGTTCTACAAGTTACTCATTGCAATTTTAAAAGAAAATCAGCCTTTGCTCTTTTTGTAAGACTTCTAAGGTGCATGCCAACTCTTTAAGGTGAAGAAATACATCATTTCTACAAACATGAACTCTTTGCTATTGAAAAGTAATTGAAGATTACTTCCCCCCAGATAATAAGGGGTAAGACTGTGTACCTCACCTCTGTATCCAATCACAGTAAATCCATCAGGGAACAGGCACCACAGGGGAATGTACCTTTTGATACTTGCAATTCTGTTCTAAGCAAATGATGTAGGGTTTTGGCCGATTCTTGGAAGTGCCCAGGTATTAATTAAAAAAAAAAAAATGTTACTGTACAGCTAAGTAGTAGGCAGACTACAAAATGTTCACAGAGAAGTCTTTTCCAAGAATAAATTATTTAAATGTCTAACTTGAAGCAGCTGTAAAATGCTTAGGTTCAGAAAGCAACAAATAATTTTCTAAAATTACTTCTAGAAGTAGGGATCTCTGGAAGCTTGATTAAGTGTGAAAGTAACAATATGATAAAAATAACAGTTTTGTAAATAACATGTTTGTGTATAAAGTGGTCACAAATGAAGTGAAATAGCTTAACCTTGTCCCCCTTTGTACTGACTCATTCAGGATTGTTAAATGGTATGTGGTCAAGAGTGGTGATGATAAATGGTAATGAGCTGTGGCTCACAGGAACTTCAAATTAAATTTATAAACTTTGTGGAAGGTTTCTGTGCTCAACTCTGTCATTTCTGAAAAGTTTCTGCAAGTAAATTTGTAATTAATTTTCTTTCTGTCTTGTGAGTATGAAGTTGGTCATGCAAAGAGCTCCTCCCCTTCATCAGTGCTCCCTCTAGCAAGGGCTTTGCCCCATCTTTCCTGATTTAAACTCGGGTGTAACTGTTATAAAACCTTGTGTTTGTCTGGGTGATGAGACAAACAGCAGCTCCGGTGATGCAGTACTTCCCCTTCCAGCCCTGGTCAGATGTGACCAGTCTTCAGAAACCAGGCTTGTACCTGTCCTCTCTTCTCAAGTAGTAGCAGTGTAAAAAGTAAAGCTGCAGCCACCACATGCAGGCGGGGAGTGCAGGTAAGAGCAACCTTTTTGGTGTAAGGAAGTGGTTCTCAAGCAGTTAAAAGCATGAAGTTGTCTTTATTTCAGTACTTTGACAAAATACCCATAAAATTCAAAACTTCTACCATTACAAAAATAGGTCTCTACAAGTGATATTCTGTCAGCACTGCCAGTAGCAAATAGTATGAGTCATGTAACTTCAGTAGCCTTGCCAGAAAAAGTGCAAGTAAACTTTACTGAATGTAGCTCAATTTCATTAATACACAAGTTTCATCTTTGCACCCTTTTGATAAATACACACTTCATAAGTTAATCATTTAAATTAGCATTCCACAAATATACATGTAATTTAATGGTGTAGGATTTTTTTTGTTGTTGGTTGGGGCAGGGTTTCTGGGGGGTTTTTTTTTGGTTTTCTTTTTTTTTTTCTGTCTTCATGAACACAAAGTGCCTATATACATAATCCCAGTCTGCGTGGGTGTGCCAGGATGGAACTGTATACAATCACCTAGCTGTGTTCAGATTGGTCCCACGATCTACACATTATACAAAAGCACAGAAAGAGCACAGATTTACAGAAGGCAATCCATTAGCATCACTGCCAGTGATGGAGATGGTGAAAGGGTATTATTATCTTCTCATGCCCATGTGCAACTGAGTGTATGAAGTTGAACCTGTAAGAATGGAGAAAGATTTTAATCTTTCTAACTAATTGGGAGTAAGTACCAAGGATTCACCAATGATACATCATACAGCTGAATAAGCATGAAAAATTTTACATAGGATATCTTTTAAGACCAAAACTTCCTCAAAGGATGGGGTTTAGGATGAAGTGACTTTCAACACAGTAACCACAAAAATCAAGTTTGATAAACCACGCCCCATTGATCTGACAATTTTCTTAATGTATTATTTTTGCTGCCCAAAAATTACTGTTATCTATGGATATGCTGGTTTGAGTTAGAATTAATTTTGTTCAGTCATTTTACTTTTCAGCTCAGACTCAGTTTTACATAACTGCACAGTCTGAAGTCAGCAGCCTGTTTTCACAGACAGTGTCTGCTGCTGGCAGTGGTAACAGCCCATATTTAGAGTTACTACCAAGGGTTGATGTGCAGACCAAGGCCACTGCTGGCTCTTGTGCACCACACTGGGGGGTGCAGGAAAGTGAAAGGCTGAACCTGTAGGGAGGAGCGGACAGGGCAGGTGACCCCAAACTGACCAACGAGGTATTCCATCCCATACATGTCATATTCAATATAAGGCTGAGGGATCATGAGGGTCAAGCTCTCTTCTTCAATGGCCAGCATCTGAGAAGGACTCTGTCCATTCTGCTTTTGATCCAAATCTGTGAGCTCCTGGATCGGGTTGCCATCTGCTGCTGAGTCCAGTCTGGCACATCCCCCATACCTGCTCCATAGCATCCAGTACTGATGGTGATGAAAATGCCATCGGGGGGGTTGGGTTGGATACTGTGTTTGTACATATTTTATTTTATTGTTACTACTTTATTTAAAGTAGTTTTAGTTTTCTTTTCCAATCCATAAGTGTTTCTCCTTTATTTCCTTTCTCATCCCTTTGGGGAAGGGAGAGAGGTCAATAGAGAGCATCTGTTATTTGTTTAGTAGCTGGACTGGCCCTAACCCTTGACAATGGGACAAAAAGGCTGTAACATCTGTAATCAAAGCCATAGGGGAAGAAATTCCCCTTGTATTCTTACACCTCAGTCTTATAGGCTGCATTTTTCTTCATCTAGCTTAAAATCTTAGTAAAATGCCAAGTGAATCCTTGTTACACATTTATTAGTAGACGTCAGGGAAAATTGAAGTGTTACCAATAAACTCAGAATCTGTAAGTAAAGCACACTTGTATGTCTCCCTTCAAAGAATTTTACAGTTTTCCTTCTAATGAGTTTTTTTGCCACAGCTCAAAATAGCTTCCTTTTTAAGGCTGAAAATGCCTAAAGTTGAAGATGTTTGTTACATACCTCCGAGAACCTGCACACACTTTCTAACTCTGAATTGTGCCTTGTGCTACTCAGGGGTCACAGGGAGGACGGCCTGAGCCCTTACCTGACTGCACACTGCCAAGTCGCCTTTGTAGCGCCTCCAGCCGATTGATGTAATCTGTTAAAGCTCTTTCAGGATCATAGTTCTGCAGTTGAGAACAGGCGAAAGAGACTGGGTTTAAATCAGCATGCACACCATGGAACCTAGGGGCAGAACAACACAGCTGTTTTCAAAAAGAGAAATTTCCAGGAAAACAAAAAGTATCTGCAGACACAGCAAAACACTGACTGCAAGTCCCTCAACTTAGCCATGTGGTAGCCAGCACATCACGCCCATTTAACTCCCCTGCCATTTATTGCCCAAGTCTTCATACTCCCTGCCCCAGAGAAACCACTTTCTCTGTTGCCTTTTCTTTCTACCTGATTTGTTGGTGCATTTCTTTGGGACAAAGACTGACTATCCAGTTCCTAATGAGACTGCATCAGAAGCTATGGTAGATTCAAGTTTGTCTTTCTATTTAGAAGCTTGTGTGAAGCCATCTTCACAGGATTTTGTTTGTCTTTGTTACTCTCTATAAGTAGAAGTCAAAAGTGGCTAAAATAGATTAAACATATTTTCTATATAAACTGTTATGGTTGCCACAAAGTAAGATTACAAATGCTGAGGTGGTTTATATAACAGTGAAAAACCAAAATGACTATAATCTGATACTCAGTAAAGATCACACCTCCATATAAACTCATCAAAGACTAATGATGCTCATAAAACTGTTGCCTTTGATGAAAAATACTGGCATCTGGTTCACTGATACCTCTGGTATCACAGCTTAGTACAGCCAACTAAAAGGATTTAAACAAGAACAAGCAGCAGAGCTACCAAGCAGCTTCTACCCACACTCTGGCCCCAAGGCTGCAGTAATTCCTCCCAGCCCACAGTAACCAGATGACCCACCCCAGATGCAGTGAGCAGATCTGCTTTTCCCCAGCCCTGTTTTTCCCTTCCACTGGCTAAGGGGATCTGAGGCAGTCCCTCTCTGCATCACCCTTTGCTGCCACCCAGAAAGGCAGACAGGTTTGCTTGGTTGCAAAGCCCAGATTCTACAGATATCTATAACCATAGCTCCATTCTTCAATCTACCACCAGTTGTAAGAACATGACATAAATCAGACGTCAGAAGTCTGCAAACTTTGGCCTGGATGAGTAAACACACACTGAATGCCTAAAATGTAATTCGTTATCCTTACAAAAAAACTTTAAAAATCTTATGGCATCAAAGATTACCAACCTTGGCATAAGCACTGATGCATTAATTTAGTTAAATGGTGTTCTGACAGACAGTAATAATCTCACCTAAGTACATTTTATTTTAAAGTCTACAGGAGATCTAGAAGACTCCATGTCTGACCTGGATCTATAGGAATGCCTTTGTTCTCCATAAAGATCCATGCCACCAGAGAATGAATCAGGCCGTAATTCATTACCTAGAAAAATAAAAAGCAATGTCTTGAAAATAAAACAAACAAACAAAAAAACACCCAACAACACATTTTGCACTTTACTGGGAATCTCAAATGCAAGTTTTCCATTTGTGTATCACAAAAATGGAATTTCACAAATGTACACCACTTTCAGACTGCTTCAGAGAAACTCTGAGGTGAAATCCTGGCCTCACTGATGTTAAAAAGAAAACTCTCACAGACTGAGCAGACCTAGGATAGCCAGGAATTAATAAAGAAGCTTCTGATTCTCATTAGGCTCCTAAAAAAATGCATAGAAACCCATATTTCCCAAACTTTAAGCTGTAACATAAGAATGACAGGCTTTTGTTCTGAGGAGAAGGCCAGAGAGGACTGGTCAACAGGCACTGTTGATACCGTGGGGTCTTGTAGTTGCTACAATTCCTCTGTCCCTGTCCTCAGCATCCCCTCTCAGAGCTGAGGGTGCAGATGTCTTACTAGAAACCCAATGATGCAGCTAAAATTGTTTTCACAAACGCGCTCCATAGGGAAAGCTGCCGTAATTTTTAAATCCCACCCACAACGGAGCAAAAGAAGATTGAAGAGAAAGTAAAGAGATTTGTGTCTGTGCCGAGCATGGAAACTCTCAGAAATCTGATAAATAGGTTAATCCAAGTAATTACAGCAAAAGGAAGGGGGAACAGCACTCTGTTCATTCCACATGTGGAACATACAAATTAAAAACCATCTCCATTAAGCAACAGTGTGACTTGTGAATACCATTTTTTCAATCATTACTGAACTACAACTTACCTGTGTTCTGGCTAAGGACGTCCCTATTGATACTTAGTATACCAGAACCTGTAACTCTGTGCCACCGACGAACCAGGAACTTCATTCTGCATTTCAAAAAAAGAACCAAAAAACTTCAGGATAAATGAAACATCTGCTAGATTAATGAAATAATCTGCTAGATTATTTCTAAACACTTCTAAAAATTTTAGAAGGCATAAACTCTTGAACATGAGAATCAAGTAGAAAACATCCTTATACACAACCCTAAGAAAAACAACTTTGTGCAAATCTGCTTTCAGCTTCACCTCTGCAATTTCAGTAAGTCCAAGTGGACAGCAAATGGCTCAAGCACATAAGCAACAGGGCCCCTGCATTTTAAAATCACAGTAAATATACTTTTTGCCCTGTCACACCCCCAGAACTGTTACTGCAGAGTGCTACAAGTAAAAGCCTCACTTACAAGAGGTACATGAAGAATTCCTTGAATTTATAGTATAGATAAAGCTCAGATCAATAGCAAGCAGAAGTGCTCAGGGGTTTAAACCTTCGTGAAGAAGGTTTGTTAGCAACATGGCAATGCTATGCAGCAATAACCTTCACTTGCTCTTCCTCATCTATTCCTATTCATCCTCAGTCTGAGACCTAAAGTCTTGTGAATTCAAAGGACTACCTAGATGGATAGAATTAGTTCACAGATCTGTATTATACTTATGTGTAAGAATTTAACCTTTAAAGGAAATGAAGTTGCAGAAAGTAGCTTTGCAAATAAGTGCGTACCCTAAAGTACACTCCATCTTTGATTATCAAATACAAGGCCCCTTTCAACCACAATCAGATTGCTTATTCCCATTATAGATCTTTAACTATGCTCTGTTCACCTTGTCTACAAAGTACCTACTGTAATCATGACTATGTAAAATGTGTAATTTAAACAGGATGAAACATGACGGGTTCTACATTTCACTAGAGAGAAAAGTATATATTAAACTGCACAGTCGTATCTGTATGAAATCTAACTTCTTCCAGTTTACCTTGAAATTGCGATGGACACTCTGACTGCAGAGCGAAATCTTGTAAAACCCTTTGAATGATGTGTGATGATTTCGAGGTCTGTGTAGGAAGACTGTCCACCCATTCGTGCAATGAGGGCCAGTGTGGCTTCTTCACACTCTTGGAATCCGCCTAGTAACAGCAGCAAATATTTTTTCTGATATATAAGAGCTTTCCGAAAGCTCTCTGCTCGTAGATATTTGCCATATATTCTCTAGAACGAGAAAACACAGAGGCCTTGTAAGCTCCAAGAATGATTACAGTTCTATGAATTTTGACATTGTGACTCCTTTAGCATTTCTGTGATTATTCCTTTCTTGCTGTCACGGAGGAGAGTGCATTACAGCTCACACTTGTGGAATGTGGCTTCCTAATTTGAAGATCACCCACAAGAAATAAGAGTACACACAAATGGACAACTTAGGTGTTTACATATCATTCTTGAGGAGAAAAACTGAAAAGTCAAGTATCTGAGGATGAAAATTTTAAAATGGAATTAATATCCGTTTACTTAGAATAAGCAGAGTGAGCACAATGAAATACATGCCCAAATCAAAACAAAAAAAGCAGCTGTAGTTAGTATGCAGGCAACAGAGACTTCCTACCCTTAAAACAGCATTTTCAGAATCTGATCCCAGTTCTCTGAGGAAAGCTTCACTCCTGAGCTCTGCTCTCAGCTTGGAGAGTTCTGCATTGGCTTGTTTCAAAGACTTCTGCAGTGATAGCTTTTCTCTGTTCCAAATTTCCTTCTCAGAGGCAACAAGAGTATCGATATTAACTCCAACATCTGATGAGTGTCTAGAAGACTGAAAACAAAAGAAACTGAATTTGAACCCCACAGTTTGGAAAAGCTTGAACTGTGTCATTCTAGTCATTGGTTTGGTGGAGAACTTGTAAAATCAAGGAAAAAAAAAACCCAAACTACCCACCAACTGGAGTTGAGGCCACCCTTGCATTCTAACAGCTAGGAAGCTGTGAGTTTAGGAGCCTGATCCTAGCAAAATACAGCTTCTTCAAAAAGTCATACTAGCTTCATGACCTTGAAGCTATCTAGATTTGTTTGCTACTCATCATGATGACGAGACATGGATCAAAAGAAGAAGCACAAGGCATTTAAAAGAAAAGGGCAGTTAACAAAAAGAAGCTGGGTAAAATCAAAAAGTTTACAGTAAACAGAGTGAATGAATCATGATATATTGACCCCAGGACAAGAATAACTCATGCCTATTTACTCTACAAAGGGAAGCCAAGAAAGACAAGACAGCTTGATTAGGAGATGAGGGCAAAGAATGACGCTTTTATGCCTATATTTACATCACTGTATCAGCATCATTAAAGACATACATAGTCTCCAGAAGATTGTCTGTGCTGGTATCTTCTCAGTTCTTCCTCCAGTTTCATAACAGCATTCCTCAAATTATTCTTTTCTTCACTTAGTCTGCTGACAAAGCCCGTCAGCTCAGCATTTTGTCTCAGCAGCCTCTCGGTCAACGAGCTGGATGGAGTCCCCGCTGGTAGCACTAGCTTCAACTAGAAAGAAGAAAGAAAACCAAACAGAACTTCTATTAGATCCAAGCTGCAAACTTGAAAATCACCGGCTTACAGTGAAAAACTTTTGTGGATAATGCCAATAACTTCATAATAAATTATATAGAGAAAACATAAGTGTACATGGCCACTATAGATTAATAAGACTTTCTGTTCTATGTTCATCCTGTACATCACAGCAGAATATTTTCATGCAAGCTCAATTGTACCAGCTATAACACTTTGCAAAGCTTTTCTACTATGTTTAGATTTATCTAACTTGGAGGAAAAGAAAAGCCTGAAAGCTTTTTTCAAGTCATGTTGAAAACACTTGCTTAAAATGCAGGTGAAGACCTAGCTAAGCTCAGTTAAAATCAAATATTGCCAAATTCTTTGTAACAGATTACCTGATTTCATTTTTTACATAGGTGCACACCATTCAATCCTTGACTGCCTTTAATTTGGTAAATACAGGGCAGTTTAAGTAAATTCAATACATATTTTTCATAAAGTAAATATGAAATGTTTATTTTAATATCTGGAAGTACAGAGCAAAGTTTTCTCAGTTACAGAAATACTGCTGGAAGGAAAATATATTCTCTTAAAGAAAAAGCCGTGAGATTAAAAAAAAATATAATCAAACTGGAAAAGCTTTATATTGGAAAGCTGCAAATTCACTTGTAAGGCAATTAGAATTGAAAAAAGGAAAGGTATTTTTCACACTTCAGCAACTCCAAATCAGAACACACGCTGAAGCATGATTTTCCTCTATAAAATACAGACCTGGACAAGTACGGACTTAGCAATTCCTTGATGGTTTCTGCTCACAGCTCATCATGCAAACTTTACCACCAGTTACCACATTGCACTCTCACCTCTTCCAGATAGGACAATCCAGGTAGCTTTTGCAGCTCTGAAATAACTTCTTCAATAGCATTTTGTACTGCAGTGAAGTCTTGATCATCTGCTGTTTCAAACTGTAATCTGAAACAGAAGTGACGTTTGATGCCACGAGCCAGCCTGATTGGACTTTCCCTTGATCTATACGCACTGGGTCTTTAGCAAGTCACTTCAGCATTGCTACTGCAGACATGGCAACATTTTCAACACTGCACTACACAAAATTGGGTTGAATTTATAAAGAATTTGCATAGAACGGTTTCCACTGATTTTGAGAAAAGGAAGTTCTACATAAAGCACATTTTAAACTGTGGTTCCACTTCCCACAAATTTGTTGAATCTGTGTGAGCAAAATCTTAAGGTATTTTCAAGATATAAGGCATTCCACTTTGCCCAAATATTTCAAAACAAATGTTTAATATTAAATCATCATCATGGCAAAATAAAACCAGATTCAAACCTCCTAGGGACCTAGTACCATGCTATTTTTTTTTCTTAAGGAGATAGTAACTTGAGAAATTAAGAATCAAAATCAGTTTCACTTGACTGTAAAAATATTATGTTTTTCTGGGGGAAGCAAGGGGGGTGATGAATAGCAATAATCCCTATATTTATTCCCTTATAAACTGAATTATTTAATTACTAATTTTTTTTAAATGATCTACCTACATCATACCCAAATAAATATTATTAATTTTCAGAGAAAAAAAGACAATGCTGTTGTAACTTATAAAGGATCATATTAAACATGTCAGATTTAGAGCACCACTTCATACTTTGTGTTCCTGTCTTACATTGGTATATCTCATGTAATATCATATACTGTAATATTAGAACAACCCCAAAATCAGGTCTGCAGTCTGAGAATGACATTTAAAACCCAATATATCAGCTTGCAGGTTGCTAGTAACAAAAACAAGAAGCCAAAGACTGGTCTAACCTGCTAGCAGCTTTCCGAGCCAACTGCTTCAGCTTTGGAGATATATTTTGTAGCTTTTGTCTGATATTTTCCAGAATTTCAGTAGCAGCAGAGAGATGTCCTCCTCCTGTCAGCGTGGGGCAGGCTGATTCATCGGCTCCTTCCATTTTTTGCTGGAGAACCCAATTTCTTGTTCTGTCATTGGGTGTATCCCAGGTAGTCTGTACATAAATATGTAATTTTAAATATATATATAAGGCAAGTGGTCCAGTGCTTTAAAATGGAAACAGTTGACACAGAAAGGAGTTTAGTGTGACTACACAACTGTTGTAGTCTAACACTGAAGTATTATTTGTGAATGGTATAGTGTGCTGCCTCTCTTGACTAAGAATCTAGCAACCATATGGCTGTAGTGTGAATGCATTCAACAAATATCACCCAGGTCTGGACAAGCTGGAAAAGCAGACCCAGATGAACCTCAATGAGGTTCAACAAGACCAAGTGCAGGATTCTGGACCTGGGTCAGAAAAATCCTCATTATCAATACAGGCTGGGGCATGACATGATAAAGAGCAGCCCTGCAGAAAAGGACTTGGGGGTTCTGGTGGACAAGAAGCTTGACACGAGCCAGCGATGTGCACTTGCAGCCCAAAAGGCCAGTTGCAAACTGGGCTGCATCAAAAGAAGGATGGCCAAGCAGATTGAGAGAGGTGATTCTGCCCCTCCACTCTGCTCTGGTGAGACGTCACCTAGAATACTGAGTCCAGCTCTGGAGTCCTCAACACAAGAAGGACATGGACCTGATGGAGCGGGTCCAGAGGAGGGCCGTGAAAATGATCAGAGCGCTGGAGCACCTCTCCTATGAGGTCAGGCTGAGGGAGTTTGGGTTGTTCAGCCTGGAGAAGAGAAGGGAAACCTTACAGCAGCCTTCCAGTACCTGAAGAGGGCCTACAAGAAAGCTGGGGAGGGACTGTTTACAAGGGGAATGGCTTTAAACTAGAGAAGGGTAGATTTAGATTAGACGTAAAGAAGAAGTTCTTTACTATGAGGGTGGTGAGACACTCAAACAGGTTGCCCAGGAAGGTGGTGGAGGACCCATCCCCTGGGACATTCAAGGAAGGCCAGGCTTGATGAGGTTGATCTAGTTGAAGATGTCCCTGCTTACTACAGGAGGTTTGGACTAGATGACTTTTAGAGGTCCCTTCCAACCCAAGGCATTCTATGACTGTATGAAACTTGGCCAGCAGGAAGCCACCAGCTTCCTGCTGCATGGAATTTGGGAAACTGTGCCCATGTGTTTTGGTGACCAGTTCATAGTCTCGGGAACAGGATTAGAAAAGCCCACCATGGTCACGGAGGTCAGTCCACAGTCACAGGTAACCATTCCACTGATGCTGTCACAAGTGATACAATGCGCTGAACACATGCTCCTCCCCCTTACTAACACCCCTCGACACTGGCCTTGTAAGAGCTGCTAGCTCACCCAAGGAAACCTGAGCCTATGGCTGTGCCTTTAGATGTTTCACCATGGTGTGGTACCAATGAAAAAAAAGCAGCGTGTTGCAAATGTCACAGGAAACAGTGGGAGATCCATTATTTGAAACTCCAGGCAAATCCTGGAAAGCTGATCATACTGTCTGCTGCCAGAGCAGAAAAAGACCCAACAGCCACTGCCAACACGATCCAAGGGAAGACTCTGCTGATGGCTGTGCTGGCAGTGTGCTCTGAGGAGGAGAGCACGGTACACAAACAGCAGGAAGGCTGATGCTATCATGATTATCAATACACTCAGCATCCTGTCTCTAGCTGTGGTAGTTTCCAGTGCTTCAGAAGATTAAGACCAGTAGCCAAATTAGACTGAAAGAAAAATTTCCTTCCTGGCTCCACAGACAGACAGCTGCCAAAAAGCATGGAATGGTGCAGGACGGGCAAAAACATCGTCAGCAAAGGTGCAAGTCTCCTGCCAATGCTCCCTGGCATTATCCACAAATAACTCACCCAACAATATCTATCTCTCATGGAGAAGTTTCTGAAGAGTTTTAGAAGTAATTTAAAGATAATTTTAAAACTTTCCAAACCTTTTAGAGAGAAAATTTACAGGCAACAGTGGTTCCAACTTGCATTCATCTAGCTAAGTACTTACATTAATTTTTTTACCTTTACCTCTATTTTGTTTGCTCACATATACATATTCATGCATATACTTGTTTGACTACTTGCTCATTTCATTAATTAAGTTGTTGGGAGGTCACTTTTAAATGTTTCAAAGACCACTTGTGGTTTATGAACTAGTGATTAAGAGCACTGTCTTGGAGCATTCCTGAGTAGGAATAGCTAACTCCTGTGCCTGGATGCAGGTAATATTTTTCTCCCGTACTGCGCCACGTGTCTCTGTACATTAAGATGCATTTCTCCTGCTCACACTTCTCCTTACACACCTCTACAGCATCACTGTCAGAGGATGTCTGAATAATTTTACGTAGCAAAACTGGAATGCTTTCCCTCTCTCTGGTGCCCATATTTTGCCATCTGCAGGCTATTTTACACATCAAGTAAAAGCACAGTGATACACAATCCTAACTGAACAAAAGAACTAAAAGCTAAACTGCACAGTTCAGTTTTACACATTGCTCTCAGTCCTACCGTACCTCATTTGTATTGTGGCTTGGTGTCCTTTCGGCTTCCTTTCTTCCTTCATTCTCCTGCTCTTTTTTCTGTAGTTCTTGGATTATTTCCTGCAACTTCTTTGTTTCATTCCCTAACTTATGAACTTCTTGCTTCTTTTCTCCAAGCTGCCACTGAAGGTCTTCTACTTTGGACTCCAGGTCATGGAGTTTCTTCTGTGCTATTATGTTAGCATCTTGTTCTGCTTGTAATGCTTTCCTCTGGATCTGCCTTTCTTTTTCCATTTGCTGCCTCACTTGCACAGATTCCAGTTTATACTTCTCCATCTCACTTACTAACTCCACTATACGGTCATGCTTTTCATCCATTTGTTTCTGTAGCTCTTTAAGTAATTCCTCAGATGGATTAGGTGTTCCAGCTTGCTCCTTATCTTCAGCACTTTGAAGCTGAGCACATAACTCTTTTTCCCTTTCTAGGGCACTGCTTATTTCAAGAGCTCGAACCTTCTCTGATTCAAGAAGCACCTGCAACTCAGAATTACGGCCTCGTTCACGTGACAGCTGGGCAGCACTGAGTGCTTCCTGGGATTCAATTTTCTGTTGCAGATCAGTTGACAGCTGTCTCTCTTGCTCCAGAAGTTTAGTTAACTGTAGGTTCTTTTGCTGTTGATCTTCAAGTGAAAACTTTAAATCCTTCCATAAGAAAGCAAAAGAAAACAACTGATTAATGCCATACGTGTATACTTTCAATTAACTTCTGCAAATTGCAAATATGCTACCTCTACACATGTTGCTCTTCACAGGTTTTGCTATTCACAGTTAATGTGACAATACTCTGAAAATTGCAGTGGCATCTGATATTAAAATATATTACACGTGTCTTTATTCTAAAATAAGACAATCTCATAAAAGAATATTTGCAATGTATTTTTTAATGAGATACAAACAGTGGCAGCTCTGAAGCTGAAGATAACTAGCTACTTTTACTTTTTAAAACTGTGAACGGGATTTTGCAAGTTAAGATTTCAAGATGTAAATAAATCTATGCTGTTGAAGTGACTGCATTTTTGTCTTAGTATTTGTATTAAGGTACCTGCTCTTTCTCTCTCTCTCTCTCTCTCTCTCAGATACTACAGAGGTACCAAGGAAGCTGCTAATGCATTTTCTCCTAAACTCCCTAGTTTGGTTTTCATGCTGTGAAACTGCTGACTTTTAAAATGGAGACAAACAATGTATCTCTTAATACAATATTCTTAAATACTATCCTTCACAAATTAGGTTGGGGGGGAATGATGACAACTAGGTGTAGCTATGTTAGTAGTGTCCTGTCTCCTTGAATATCTCAGGGCTATTATACAAAGTACAATCTTTTCATCTTGGCCCCAAAAAGCACGGTTGTAAAATTCCTATTGATTTAAATGGAAGTTCCATCAGGCCTTTTTCTTTCTTTGCTACACAGCTTCCATACATCTTTCTTCAGCTCTAGACAACAGAATGCTGCTGTGGAAAGCAGAAGACAGAGCACACACTGGACAAAAATGTAAGCTGAGACGAAATGTTAACCACTCTTCTTTATGTTCCAGGCCATTTGGGATTATGGAATACCTCAAGCTCTTCTCTTCCTCTTTCCTCACTGCGCTCCACTTTAGCTTTTTCTTTTTCCAAAGCCCACTGTAGCTCTCTGGACTTTTTCTGTTCGCTGGCCATTGTATCCTTGAGAATATCTAGCTCAGCTGCTTTTTCTTTAACCTCAGTCCTAAAAGAGAAATGGGCAACCTTTAGATTAGACAATCTAATCCTATCACATGAACATGAATTAGTTGATATTATTCTATCTTGTGTACTTATTTAGAAAAACAAGCCTAACACAAAAATTAAAAACAGAGTTGCACAGCTCAAAAATGATATAAAGTGTGTCCATCCTGCTAATTTTGTAGCTGCTATTTTTTATTAATTGGTGGTTCAAAGGCAGCTATTGTTCAAATGCATGCAGTCCTGGCCAAAACATGAAAGAATGCAGAGGAAAAGCACCTTGCTGCCATATGTCTCAAAGGGAAAAAAAACTATCTTGTGAAAAAAAGAGAAAAATTTATGCCCTGAATTTTCATGTTTTCGCACATCAATTTTGCATCCATTTGTAAAGGAATTTTCACCTGATGATCTGCAAAGGCTACAAGGTAATCTATAAAGTAATACAAATTTAGACTCTGTCTTTATTTGTTATCTCCAAGCTGATCATTAAGATACCATACACAGGCACATTCATCTGGTAAAGGCATAAATAATAATGGGTTTCTTCAGTGCCAAACATTTGGCCTGTTACCTCTGCTGCTGACCATGCCAAAGCAATACTTAGAAGTTAGTTATAGAATTTCATATGGAAGTACTTGCAAAGTCATCATAACTCTGCAATTTTATTTTTTATTTTCCATGTTCAGCTTTAGAAGCAGAAAACCCTTTAATAAATCTGGTATACTTATTTACTAGCTTGTGTACAGTAGCCTAATGTGTCAAACTTTTTAAAGAAACTTGGTATTAATACATGATTAAATCAAACGATGAATCAGATCTCTATAGAACTATATTTTTCATCAAATGGAATGGGATTCTGCTTGTTGTTAGGTATGTTTTACAGAAAAACTGAGAAGCATTTACATTACATGAGATCAACCTGTGATTTGAGACAACAGAGAAAAGATCATCTTCACTGTCAACACAGAAAGCTGGGCACTGAAAGTCACACCTGATGGTTTCTAGGTCCTTGAAGTGCTTGTGTTGTGCTTTAAGGGTTGCTTCAAGCTCTAGTTTGGCTTGTGCGAGTTCATTCTTCAGCTCAGTACCCATCATTCTCTCTGAATTCAGCTGTTGCTGAAGCTCAGCCGCTCTGTCTTTCATGTTCTGGATCTCCACTTGCATCTCTAGTATCTGTGATTGCTTCTGCTGCACATTATACTCCAGCATTTCTATCAAGAGCACCATCAACATGGAAATGACTTAGTAAACAAACACTATTGAAGTAAAGTTTCCCCTAGCACAGAGAATGACCACAAGGCTATCACTAAGAGCCTGTATTTTAAAAGAATCTCTTCTTTTAATAGTGGCGTGAAAGCAAAACCTCCACCTTTTATACTGGAATACCCTTCATACTTTCCAAGAAATAACTTCCAACTCTTAAACTTTTTTAAAAGGCTATGTGTACAACCATAATAATATGTTGGATTACGATTAAGGTAAATTAAGTTAGGTAGGTATAAATACTCGTTACCCGATTTTTGTGACAAAACACTAACGGTGAGCATTTACCTAATTTTAAAGTATACCTGTTTTCTGAACTTTTCGTTGTTAATTCTAATGGCTTCTCAGTTTATTCATTATGACCGACTATGCAGTTTACAAAATTTCAAGGTCACTGAACCTCAACACTGAATCGCATACATGGAAAATAATCCTGAAATTCAAGCCTGATGTTTTGAGCAATTGAAATAACTTTGTATCATTTTCAGTTTGATACAAGTCACAAGAACACAGACTATACCTTAATTCTTGCAAAACTAGTCCAGATTGAAAAAGATGAAAAAGCATGCATGCTCAGATCATGAATATCAAAATCAGAAAGCAAAGAAAGTCAGAATTTTTTCACCTACAATGTTATGAGCAATGCCAGGAAAGCATCTGGAAATAGAACATATACAACCACAGAAGTCACCTTGGCTTTTTGAATCAATCTCTTGTTCTCTTTTTGGGTTATTTTTCTTACTGTTCATCTGAGCCTGTAATACTTGAATCTCCATCAGCAAGCTTCTTCTGTCTGCATTCTGAAGACAGTCCATTGCTGCTTTCTGGTTAGTAGCCTATTAACAATAGAAATATATAAAAAAAAATTTCCAGATTTTATTAGAATAGCTGTGGTGTGAATATTAACTTTACTTACATATTCATAGTGCATATATATTCAAAACATTTTTAATTAAGTCATAATTAAATCAACATTATAATGTTGTGAAGAGCTGTTTGTTTTTGTTTCATTTGGGTTTTTTTCCTACTAGGCATCAAAATTATAGAATAAAAAGAGCTATCAGTTTTATGGCAAATTTAATTTTCCTCACTAATTCTTCCATGCTCCAGAGTAACTGACCTCTCTGTCCCACAGCAGCCTTATCATTTCCTCTTCTTACAGCTTGCTCATATATACAAGCTACCTTTTCTCTTACATAGTGTAACGTAATTCTAACTAACTTAATGAAATCAAGCTCAGGACAACTGTGTTTAATTCAAATTGACCTCTGAAAGCTGTATTTTTACTATAGCTTGTGCACCCAAAAATCTCTTTCCTGCACCACATCAGTTTTTCTTTTAAAGGCAACTAGAAGTCCTGTTTTCACCCTTAGACTGTCAAAACTACTATTAATTCATACAATTTAATACAGATTTATACATTCAAAACTAAAATCGAATGTAGACAAACACACTTTGACTGAAGTATGTTTTGTATTACCTGCTCTTGTAGTCTGTGCTCTAACTGGTTCATCAATGTCACTGCATCCCCTGTGCCCAGTTCTGCAAGTTCGGTTTGAAATGCAGCAAGAAGAACATTTTGTTCTCTCACAAAAATCTGTTGAATAGCACGCAGAAGTTCTCCTCGCCAGTCTGAGACACCTTCAGGAGACCCAGTACTCGCATAAACCTACAGTGGCATAAAAATAATTTAAACAGCAGAATTCAAAGATTATATCAAGTATGTTCATTATCATTTTATGTAAAGTGCATGTTTTCAGTGGAATATTGAGCTTTTCTTATTCAATATTCACAGAATCATCTAGATTGGAAAACACCTTTAAGACCATCGAGTCCAGTCATTAACCTATAGCTAAGTAACATTCATTCATACAAATGGATGTATTTATTCATACAAATTATGATTTATTCTGTGTGCACAAATGCTAAATTTTTATCTGTTTTAGATGAAAGCAATTTAACTTTTTATAACTGAAAACTTAGCCCGGTGTAGTTCTTATTTATGTTGCTGTACCACACCATCCTTTTAATTTTTATGATATTCCTAGACTCTCACTAAGGGGTAGTATGTAGATACTGTGTACGAAGAAGATTTAATTTTATAATGATATAATCGCCCCACTTCATATCCCAAAGGAAATGCAGAAGTAATAGAAACTACCTACATATATCCAAAAATCTAATTGAAGTAATTAGACAGGCAAGTCTTGATACGTTTTAACAGATTACTGATGAATAGTAAAAAATAGAAAAAAAAAACCCACCTCCTTTTTCCTCACTACACTACCTTTATAATAGTATAGAAGTTCTACTACATCAACAAATAACTTTCAAAAAATAAAAATAAATCTATCTAAAAATTGCTAATGGGAACAGGCTTTCAAAATAGAACTGTTGTTAAAAGATGGATTTACACAGTCAAAAGCTATCAGTGCACAGAAGAACAAATGCAAGCTGTAATTTATTATCTATTTTTTTATCAGAAAGTGGGACGTGCATTTTTACTGGTTATTCTTTATATTTTTTGCCTTGTAGCAGTATATTTAGGGCATTGAAACCTGAATTATGAATGTGCCTTATAAGGTTATCATAAATATTTTTTCATTTAGATAGAATCTTAGGATATTATTTATACCTCAGCTTCTCTATGAAGTTGCATTTTTGCAATTAGTTCTTTCAAAGATGAAATCGTGCTTAGAAAAGCTTTTCTTTCCTCAAGCCAAGATTCTGGCTCTTGCTTAAGAGGTGGCATCTCTCTTTCACCGTATGGAAATTCAGTAAGAGAAAGCACCTGTATGCCTTCATGATGGACTGCTCTCAGCAAACCCTACAATAAATACAAAAAAATCCCCATCAGTAATGCCAGTCATAATAGCAACAACAACTTTCTTTCATACATATTGGAATACTGGTACTTCTAAATTGACTGGTATAAGGAAACTATTTACACTTCCTCATATCAAAGATGGAAGTGTCACACAGTTCTTTCACCCTCCTCTTCCATCTGCCAAATAATGGGACTTATTAAATAGGTGTATTTTTCCTTCAGTTTCAAATTAAAATTCCCAAAGTTCATCTGTCAAATCAATACTTAAATTTTAAAATGGTAGCTGATGGAAACTGACATTTTAAAAACCAAATCCTTGGGAAGCTTCCAGGTGAGCTCTGCAATTCACTTTTTGAATTTAGTATTAAGCTAGGGCTTTGTTGCAAAAAACATGTAAAAGCTCAATACTTTTACTGTTTGTAATAAACACATTTGTTTACTTTCATAATATATTATTCTACAACTATAATAACATAACCTATACAACTGTGTATTATCATTAACACGAAATAACCACAATAAATTATAATCAACAGTAGTTATATTTCTCAAATCATAATTGAGAACAAGTCTACAGTTACAAAGCTCATATTTAACATGCAAAAATGCACATGATTTATCAGAAGTATTTTTAAATGTATTAAAATAGGGAACACTTTAAGACTTATCTAAATGGTTCTCTTTTCACTAATCAAACAGCACCTTATCTAAGCTTTTGGTAGTATCACTCTTGTTCCATAATAAAAATGATCAGTTCTATTTTACCTTAATTTTCTTTGGAAGTAAATCTGTTGAAGCTTCACCTTCATCTATTCCTTCAGATACCGTGTCAGATCCCTGGGTCTGAGCAAGACACATTCCTTGACTCCAGTCTGAACTGGAGTCTAAAATAAAAGGAGATAAAAACATGAAAGCTGAATTACTGTGAAACTTTGAAGAACAGGCATCAAAAAAGCTTTTTTGTGTGTTGTTGTAACAGAAGGTTGCATGTCACCAAGGTTGAGTAAATCTGAAGAGTACCTGTTCTATAGTTTGTCAGTTTCAAAGCAACAGCAAAACAAAACTAAAAAAAAACCAAACCAAAACAAACCAACCCAAACCCTACCCTTAAAAATCTTTGTTTATTTCTAAAAGAGAAACAACTACTCGCACAAACAATAATGCTAAATGACCTCCCCCCCCAATATGCTTAGCTTTTGCCTATTAAAAGGATCATATTAATAATCTTTATTGCTCTTGGAAAAGTCAGTACCTGTCATCATCACCCACTGCTAGGGAGCTGTAGCTTTAAATTCTATCATGAGATTATGAAGCTACACTGAAGAGATAATGTAACATGTAAGAATACAGGAACTCCAGTACGAAGAAAAAAATTAGCATCTGATGCCTCAATTCAACCCATCTCCACTCTATTAAATAATTTTCCTTCTGTAGCAAATTAACAGACATGGCATACTTAGCACTTTTTCTAAGTGTGACAGGCCTCTGCTTTCATCTGGAGAGTAGTTGTTTTTATTTCTTAGAATGCAAAGTCTTTAATGGTAAACAATATTTGAAAGCTACATTTCATTTACAATGCTGTTTGAAATCTATAAAAACAAGTTTCTTACCACTAGAACCTCCATCTCTAGCTTGATATGGTAGCGAATGTGCTAATCCTGAAACTGGGCTCCCCTATATTTAGAAAAGGGAACAATCAAATCTTTAATCATCCCACACCCACTCACCAATAAGGCAGCTCATTCTAAGGAGCAGAACACCATATGAGTCTCACTATACAGTTTAGCTTGCAATCAAAGTAATTAAAACAGAGACAAGAAAGATGGCAATCAGTAGAGCAGGACAGGTCCAAGGTAGAAGCACAAGGAAGCATCTGATAGTCAAGCGCACTCCCAAACTTAAACTCCCAAGGAAAGGGTTCACAATGTCTCCCTGGGCCAGGGAAATACTAGAACACTTAAAAGCTTTATATTGAACATATGGTCGTTCACACTTTAAATAGGAGTTTCTGTAGCAGGAGTGAAAGCACAAACTGAAGTAGTTCAATGAATACAAAATATGATGCATACCTTTTTGGCTTGTAGAGTTTCTATAAGTTCCTTTAAAGTATTGCATTCTTCAGTTAATACTTGGATTGCAACAAACTTCTCTCTTTTTAGTGCTTCAGATTCAGAGATATGCCTTGTCTCCATGTCCATAATTTCAGCAGCGTGGAGTTCTTGCATTTGGTCAATTTTTTCAGTAAAATCTCTTACGATCTCTGCAATCTCTTCTGAAGAACATCCGTTTTGCAAATCAATTTGGATTTCTTCATTTTTAACAAGGACTGGTGAAGTCTGGATACAGCTGTTGATTTCCACAGTCTTGTCTGTCTGCGATGATGAACTTTTCCTAATCAGTGTAGACTCACTGGTTGACAAATCACACAATATTTCTGCCTCATTTTTGCTTTCAGCTTTTGCCATTTCCTTGTCCTTTCTCAAATAACTTGCAAGCTTCTCTTCTGCTTCAACTAGGTTCTTTCTGACATTGCGCAGGTGTTCCTGAAGATGTGTCAGACTTGCTTCTTTTACCTGTAAAGAATCTGAATTACAGTCCTTCCAAATACTTAAAAGAAAAAAAATCTAAAACCCAAACAACCCTCTATGCCATTAGAGCTCAGTTTAGTCCTATTTTAAAGCAGTTAGGGTGGTAACAAATACAGCTCTAGATCCACTGTTGCACTACAGTGGACTGTAAAACTATGGCAACAAGTGAAGATTTGCCTACAGCATCAGCTCTATTCCACTGACAGCAGGTATTGAATGACTAGTTTTTTTCAGTGGCAGTCTCAGTCCAAGATGAAAAAAAAATATAGCATGCATATTTGCACATGAAGTCCTTATAATAATTTGCTTTAAATACAATATGGAACAATCTGGTTCTTACCGCTAGTTCTTGCTGAAGTTTTTCTGCCTTTTCTCTGTAGCTGCTCAGTTCTTCCTTAGCAGTAGCTGCCTCTTCTTTGACTTGCTCTAGTTCATTAATAAGCACATTTTCTTTCTGACATTCTATGAGCTGGGCTCCTACCTACATGGCAACACAAGATACAGAAAATGGTGAAGAATCTTACAAAGAATCAAGTATTAACAATGCAGATTGTTTTCATAACAACTTACAAAAGCCAGGAAGTGAAAAGATCATAGCGGAAAACAAATATATGTTATTTGGATTAACATAGCCTCAAAAAAATATAGACTGAAAAACCATTTTCCTAGATTAACTCCCACAAACTGAGCATGGGAGGAAAGCCAAGCACGGAAGGAAAAACTGCCTCCTTAGTTTACTGAAGTGCAAGTAGAAATTGGCTACACCACATCAAAAGCACAGGGAGGAAGGTCAACAGAGGTAGGAAATGAAGGCTGATAATATTATTAAATTTATAAGACATTTACGACATTAATTCAATCTGCATTTAGATGAAAGGTCTTAGAACATTTTCTCATTCAGTACTGGGTTCTGTGATGTCACTGAACTTGAATCAAGCCCAGGTTTGGGCTACCAGGCTTAGTCAACTTTGACTGAAGGCTTTTAATTCAGAGGTACCATAACCCGTGGTGGATGGAAATCAGAACAAACATCTATTGGTAAAAAAAACACTGATGGGAAATACCTTTGGAATCAGGATAGAAAAATGAGAAGAAGTAAAGCACATATAAAGAAACACCCCCACCTCCCCAAAAGAAGCAAGCAACCAACCAACCTGTACAGACAAATTTCTATCACTCCTCTATCATTCTGAACTCCCTCCAAAATAATTTTTATCATTTTCATTTTTTTTTCTCCACCTCCATGTCATGTAAAAGTGTAATTCCCTCCATACAATGACAATTCAATGTAAGAATAAGACAGTACACATTCAGAATTCAAATTCACCCTACATTAATGAGAATGCAAAGTGTTTTTAATACAAAACAGAAACTATTATTTTAGGTGAACCTCAATATCAATCTCCTCTTCTTTATAACTCCAAGAATAGAGAAATGAAAGTCTCCCATGCAGCAGAATAATCCTATCACTAGTTGTTTTGCTCCTTATAGTTTACATAAAATAACAGATTTTAGTGAAAACAAACCAAAAGAATGTCATCTAATTACCTGATATATCTGCTTTTCTTCTTGCTTAATGTATTTCTGAATCTCTCCTTTGTATTTTTCTTGAACTTCTTCTAGTAATTGCTGAAGTTCTAAGAGTCTTTTTTCTTTCACTTCAGCTTCCTTTTGTGCAACTTTAACATTTTCTTTTTCTAGCTCCAAGTTACGATTTACTGTTGCCAGTTGGTCCTCCATCTCACTAAGCCTCTGTGTTAAGAATGATAATTTTGATTCCATCTCATTTTCAGTTCTATTACTCCAGCCCTCTGTTTGGGCATTCTTGCTTTCTTCATCTACACTTTTTGAAGATTCCTTCCTTTGCTCTTGAACTGCATTTAGCTGGACTTGACTCACAAGAGCAGCAGCAACTTTATCCACCAGTGTCTTTTCCAGTTCTAATATCCTCTTTTCAAGTGTTTCTCTTTCAGCTTTCCTTTGCTCTTTCAGGTCTTTTATTTTACTGTACAACTGGTACACTTCCGAATCTTTTTCCTTAATGCATGCCTGAAGTTGCTGCAGTTGTCCCTCCATCTTGCTAATAGTAACCTGTGTATTCTCATCTGAAGACCTAAGCTGGGATTGATCTAGCAGCTCTATCTTCTCACATAAGCCTTCTTCCACTTTTTCAATTTTCTCATTACTTCTATCATCTTTGTTTTCTCTATCACTTTTTATCAGTGCACACTTATATTTGTCTGTTATTCTCTCATGCTCTTTTTTTAACATACTTATTTCTTGCTTTAGCTGGTTCATTTTTAATTTTGTTTCCTCAAGCTCATTCCTTGTTCGAGATGCCTCTACATTTGCATTTTCTACTTGCTTCTCCAAAGCTTCCTTTTCTGCCAGAACTGTTTCAAGAGTGTGTTTCAGACTGTCAGCATCTTCTTGAAAAGCAGCAATGTCTGCAGGTACTTTTTGTTCAATATTTGCCAGTTCCTGCTGAAGCTTATCAATTACATCATTCAACTGCTCTACTTCCTCATCATTTCTTTTCTTCACACATTCTTGATCACTTTTCAGACATTCTACCTGTGCTTCAAGCTCACGTATATGCTCATTTTGCTCTTCAATAACCTGGGAAAAAAAATAATATAAAAGATAAGAACTTCATAACAGGTAACTATTAAAACCACAGATAATTCTTCTCATGTCTGCTATTAAATCTTCTTATGAAATCAAGGTTTAATACACTATTTTTACTCAAATTAATTTGAAGGAACCAAGATTTATGAAGCTTAAAAATTACAGGCAAATTCTCCCACATTACATATTTTCTTTAAGAAAAAATGGAAGAAAAAAAGAATAATGCTCAAGCTTACCATACACAGGTCAGATAAATTTTGTTAGTTCAGTTAGAATAGACAGATACTGTGCTCTTCATGCAAAAGCACCACTCATTCATATGGTCAAATAGATTTATATAGGATACAGTCAATTAAGACAGATATGTATTTTAAATACAGATAGACCTTTAATTAATTGTGTTGAAAAATACCGTTATAACATGCTTTTTAGTCTGAGACCACAGAAAACACCTATCAGTTGACTCTGATGTTTCCTATCACAAACCTAAATATTTGTGTGTCTGTTTATGTTTGCGTGGATACACATATGCAGATGTGCACAAAAACATGCAGGGCAAGTAGCACCTGTAGACCTAATTCTTTGTGCTAAGGTGAAGAGAGACACTTATAGAAATATTTATTTTAAAATGTATGACTACCCAAACAAAATTCAAAGAGATTGGTGAAGATATGAAGAGAGCAAGAATAACACTTTCCTATATTAGTTATAAAGACACTTAAAATTACAGGCTCTGTAAGGGGCTCAAAATTCCAAGAAATCAATAAAATGTTGTAAGTAAGGAAATACAAGGGTGATTACTTATGATGCAGAAGATATACCATCTTATATCAACTTCTAATAAGAAATAAATGAGTAGACACAAAAATGGAATGACTGGTGTCGATGACCACTAAACTTAATTAAATAAAAAAATCTTAGCAAAAGGAATAATAAGACAAGTTATCAGTCCAATAGAATAGATTTTATAAAATGAATTAAAGATTCTGCTTGTTAAATTGCACTGGAAGCAAATTCTTATTTGAGTGTAAAATAATGACAAAAAGTCCTTTAAAATGTCAACGTAAAGACACACCGACATGAAGACTAAGAAACAAAGTAGATATATTTGCTTAAGAGAATATCTGGAGATCTGAAATAACAGAGCTTCTACAATGGAAATTAAAAAGGCAGAAAGCAATCTGTGAAAAATATTCAGAAGGAGGTATTATAAAACAAAATCATTTATGGTACCTAAAACAGGTAAGAATGCTAAGAGAGTCTTCTAGAAACATAATGGAATAAATATGGCAAATGCAGCAATTAAAAGAAAAGCACTTCATGGGATGAAGATATCTAAGGGAGTAGGAAAAGGATTAACTTAAGAATAAGCTATTCATATTTAATACTGATCTCATAATCAAGCAGAGTAACTATTTAATATCCTAGAAAACGTAACTGACTAAGAGGATGAATTAAAAAAATGAAACTTCATACAACAGGAAAAGAACCAATCATTAAAATTAATTATATCTAAATCCTGGGTTTTTTTCTCAAGTCAAGAAATATATTACTGTGGTGACTGTATAAAGAAGAATCATTCTGGATTCCTAAAGTATGATCTTTCCTAAATCCACTGCAAAGTTTTGTCATTGTTCACTCAGGTTAATTATAACTAAATTTGGTACATAAAAAACTCCGTGAAATTATCCAGCTCAGTTGGAGCCCTACTTTAATGGATTCAATATCCTCGTAGAATGTTACTCTAAATGTTCTATCATCTACTGAGAAGAAACAGAACTACTGTTCTTACCTTACTGAATAATACTTGCTTTAGGGTTAAAGCTTATGACTAATATATTTTCACATTTAAAATGGTCAGAATGCAAAATTCATCCACTGAAAAAAACCTAATTTTCTTTTTATAAAAAAAGCGAGACTGAAAGCCTGTTTCTGCTGTCACATCAATGCAATGTATTTCTGGTGAAATCAAATTTGTTCTATCTGTATAAAATGGAAGTAATGCAGAAGAAAATGAAACTCATTATTAGAAAAAGGCATAATTGAAAAATAACAGAAAGCTACGGGTGTTAAATCTCAGTAAATAGAGGAAAGTTGAATCTGCTTTCTTCTTCCTTGATCTCCATTTCTAATAAAACACATTATTTTGTCTGCACATCCACCATGCTTCAAACTCTATCAAAGATGTTGCTAACCCTGGTATGATGACAAAGTATACAAGCTCATGAAGCACAGAAGTTCACCGGCTAAAAAAAAAAAAAAAAATACAAAATCCAACAAGATCCAGCAGGTGTCACTGAAACGTAACACTGAAAGTAGAGTCACTGTGTAGGGAAGATGGTAGAATGAATGCTGACACTGAATCCAGCTACCTACATACTATTTATTAAATGTTCAGAAGTATTAGAATAATACGGAATGAAGAAGAATTTAAGACAAAAACTCAAGCAGAAATAAGGCAGAATAATAAAAAGCAAGCAAAAAGTATCCTTCATAAAAACCAAGGCAAAAGAGGAAAACCAGATTAGGATTAAAGAGTTCCTTGAAATGGAAACATTTGCATTATTAAATTAAGTCAGCAATGTAAGATAATGTGATTATTGGCAGCTCAGAGGATTTGTCTTTTTTTTTTTTTTGTCTTTCAACAGCTAGCAACACAAAGTAGAGCTCTGAAAAAGATTTCAAAAGTATGTACTTTGTTGTCAGTTGTGACTTCAAGTTGCTGCTGCAATTTTGCAATTTGTTCATGAAGATGTTCTATTTCCTGCTCCTTTTCTTGCATGATGTGAGCGATTCTTCCAGCCACTAAATGATGGTCCTTTATGGTGGCATCTTCAGATTTCTGGATAGCTAGTCCCAGTAGTTCCATTTCGGCCTACCAAAAAAAAAAAAACAAACCCAAAACCAAATCCATTTTACAGTTGCACATAACATTTTCTGCATATTTTATCAGTATGAGTATTTAAGGAATAGGAATTAAAATAAACATTTTCATGGAATTTGAAAATTTTCATGGAATATTTTTCAAGTTCAGCCGTGGAAGGCTTGAGAAAGAATTTGGCATCTTGGCTTTTCCAAGAATTTGTTTCTGGGCAGAAGGGCGAATAAAGCTCTAGGCTTCTCTATTAAACAATTACCTTAAATAATTCATTCTCTTGTTCAAGTTCTTGCAATTGTGTAGTGGACTCCTTTCGCTGAATTTCTAGTTGCATGTGCAATTGCTGAACTTCTTCATTTTTATTTTCTAGCTCCTCTCGAAACTGCTCCAGCTGCTCCTCAAGGTTTGTGACCTATGTTTGGGAAAAAAAAAAAGAAACAAAACAAACAAACAAGCAAACAAAAAGGTGGAAAAGGAATAGACAGCCACACCAAAAATTAAATGTCATAATTTTCAAGTGTAACATCTACAGTAAACTGGCTTGGTATGCACAAACAAAAGAATGAGTACTCAGTGACATTCTGAGTCCTTAAACCAAATGGAATTCTAAAACCCACCAAAAATCAGCTGAAAGCACTATGAAGTTTTTCTTAATTGGGCTGAATTTTGATTCCAGAAACACTTGTCAGTCACAAGCATTGACACAGTAATAGTTATCGTGGTTCACAAGAGAATTTCAAAGGGATTTGGACTGCTGCGTCTCTATTAAAAAATTTAATATATACAGTCCACTAAACTCAAGAGAAAGCAAAAACTGACAAACCAAAATGTCAGTGGAAACATGGAACATTTCACAGGTATTTTACCTCCTTTTCCTTTCTGTCCACAGCTTCTCGTTCAGCTTGTAGTTGTACTTCAAGAGGTAATTCTCCTTTTACTGTGATGGCTCCAAACTGTTTCCGTTCCTCCACCTTTAAAGAGAAATAAGATTACTAATAAACAAATAAAGACGATGTACTGTTTTCTTAAGAAAATAAGCCAGCAGTAAATACATGATCATTTTAGACCAAGTAATACCTTTTGCAAGTTGTCTGCACTGATGATTAAGGCTTGTTCCAGTTCTCTTATCCTGCATTCTAGTTTCTCGATTTCTTCATTTTGTTCTTGTATATCTCTCTGAAGTTGCTCCTTAGAGAGCAAAAGCTCACTGCATTTGTCTGTTTTTTCTTTTAGATGATTTGTTAACTGTTCAACCTGGTGACAACATGGCAAGATTAACTTACTGTACTAGATTGTAAGGGTTTGCTAGCAATAGTAACAGCACTCATTTTTGACACGGAAAAAATATTCCTATTTTTTTTGTAATGAAATTCCTACTCTTTAGGTGAAACAGAATGTAAAGTTAGGATACTGTAGTGCTACATCCAACAAATACAAACAGCATTTTTAAAGAAGTCATATGTTCTGTGCTATATCACCTACTCTCTAGAAATGACCTTCTTCTGAAGCCTTCAGAATCTCTAGTCACTTAAAAGCAAGTATCATGACATCTCTACACAGCTCCCTGAAAAGATACCTTTAACATCTATGCATGGAATGTCTTGACCCTAAGATCAAGATGGTCTTTGCATCTTTGAGGAATACCATAGTTCTAAAAGTCTGACAGAATTATTCAAAATAAGATGTTGACTAGTGACATACAGGCATATCCTAAAATTTACTGGGTTTTTAACATTTAAGAGAATTGCTATACTTCAACCTTGAGAAGCAGGAAGTTTTGGTTTCTTGATGGGTTTGTTAAATGGGGCCAAACAGATGTGATGGATGATGTAATTTCACTTTCTATAGGGAACAAAGCATCCAAATAAATCATTCTGAATCTCAGTAGTTCAGATGTTTGTGGCTCAGAAAGAACATATTAAAAGAGTAACTGAAGTAGTAGAAATAGGATTGATCCCAGTTCTATCAGTATTTCAGAAATGATTAATCAAAATTACAGATAAGAAAGACAAATCCATGTATTGTCACAAATCCATGGTTTTAGGCCTGATGCACAGAGTTAAGACCTCAGTTAAACTAAGCAATAGAGCAAGAGACATGGAAAGTAATGTTTGTCCCACTCAAGAAACTGGTTTCAGTATTTACAATTAGGAAGTTACGATGTAGCCAAAAGGTAGAAGACTCAAAGCATTTCAATAGATAGGAGAGAAGAGGACCAGAATATAAAGCTGACAGGATGGTATTATTGACGTTATCCATCCATGAGTAACATCAAAGTCTGAAGTGACCACAGAATAGTCCTGAGAGAGAAATGGAAAAAGAAAAATCAAGTCTAGAGCAGACTCTTTATGACAACCCTCCCTGGAATAAGTTGACAGAGTAAGCTGAAACAACAATAAAAAAGAAGTGACCAACAGAAAATGCTCATGGCATTCATTTAAAGCAGAAGAGCATTTCAAAAACCATGCAGCTATCTCAGAAAAACATGACAAATAATGATAAATATTTATGAAATATTCCAAGTAAGCTTGTGACGACAAAATAGACTATATAGTAAGACTGTACGCTTCATTTGATAAAAACAAAATGTTTATCGAGTACACTATTGAAAATTCTGTCTATTATTTGTACTGTATCACATTCAGCACTGCCCAGCTCCAAAAACAGCTGCTACATCTGTGGTACTTGCAGACAGTATCTTACTGTCCATCTTTCTACCTACTAAAATTCTAATTAAAAAAAATTGTAATGCAACTCTTAAAATTTTAATCACAGTTGCAGTTGGTTTTCATTTTAAAACAAGCTTTAAATGTCAATTGTAGCATATCTGTCAACTTAAGAGTATTCACATACTTGTATATAAATCAGGGTGATTTGTACATGTAGATTCTGTACAGAAAAATAGGACTTTTTTTTTTATTATGAAAATCTATTTATTTGATTTTTTTCCCCCTCAGGAGACTTTTTTTTTTTTAAATGTGAGAATTTTAACCAAGAATTCGCATGCTACCTACATCCCAGACTATAAACAGACACATAATTAAATTAACTCAAAATGATTTCCTGAATTCAGGAAAACTGCTTCTGCTAAGAAGTCTCCCCCATCTGTGGAACATGTCAACAGGAGAGGAGTGGGCACACAGTTTACAAAGGAAGGAAATAGATGCAGAATTGCTCTGTATCTGTTGGCTAACACATACCCAGTTAATTCCAGAAGAATCACTGCTCACAGAGGCTGATGACAGCCGTATCACAAAGTACTGACTTTGAGTGTAAGATTTCTTACAAACCTTTGTATTAAAATATATTAAAAATACTCGATGAAATACACCTCTAAATCTGAGAATTATAAGCAAATTTACATGTCACATGTATCAGTTCATAGCCTATTACTCTCTGTGGTCCTAAAATATATAATACACAATACTAAATACTGCTAATATTTAAGAATTGAATTACAGAAACTGAACTACCTCAGTAAAAACTTTGATTTGAAAATAGTGCAACCTAATAAGAGGCATTTACTACTGAAAATCATTCAAGAAAATCCCACAAAAATATCAGCCTGCTCAAAGAGCAGGACACTAGAAAACACACAAAAAATAAAATGCAATTTAATTGATGAATAAGTTATCAAACAAAACATGCAAAAGCTTCAGGTTTTCTAGCATTTGCACTGCACCACTTCACTTGATTTTGTTGGGTCTAAGAGTTCTCTGTGGCTCCCTTGAGCTGCTGTTCTACCGTCACTAAATTTGTTTCACTGGGGAGGTTCAAGGGTACACGGAGAGCACCAAAACATCTCAGGTGCTAAACCTTGGCAGCTCAATTCCTTCAGTTGCATACCTGTGCTATAAACAGCACGTCACAAACCAACATAAGAACATGTGAAATGGCTAAAGTAGTCCTGAATGTTTCCACAGGACAGTGGGGGGTTTTTTATATTCATTGAGCACAAGTGATAAAATGTTACCTCTCTGGTTTGATGTTCATTGACAGGCTGACTCCTTTGTGGAATCTTAAGCTGTTGTTCCAGCTTCTGTATCTCTTGCTGGAACACATCTCTCTCATGCTCTCGGTCAATTGCTTGCTCCTGAAAGTGAAGAAATTATGTGGATACACCATTTGATTTAAAACCTATCTAGATTAAGTATATTACTACTTCTTATTTCTGTGAATGTGAGGCTGGTAACAGTATGTCAGTATTTTTAAGGTAGCAGAACCTCTTGGAGCTACCTTTAACAAAAACTTCTTTCACCATTTGGGACAACAAATTTCACTTCTTTTTTCTATGAAAAATTTGGACAGCATAGATACACCTAGTATTATTTCACAAGATAGTTTTATTTCTTCTGTTCCAGGTACACAACACAAAATGGTAATAAGCCAATATTCTGTGATTTTCTTTTCTGATGTTTGTCTTTGATATATGTAGCATAAATAGAAATCAAGAATAGAAATTAACTCTGTATTAATACTGATGAGGAGCAACCAGAGATGAAAAGTCATAAATTGTTTGAATTACGCATTTCAGTTTTACTTTTGACCAGTTTCAGTTGTTGGATCTGTCTGACATTTGGGAAATACATCTACCTACTGCAAATAATGTACAACTAGTAGCATCCAGTGAAGCATCACCTTTAAACGCCACTTTCAAATGCATTAAAATAAACTAGCTGAAGTATCTGATACAAAGAAGAATCCTTCTGTCTAGCAACAAACTATTTTGCAAAAATTTAGGAAATCAGAATAAAACCTCAACCTTTACAAGCTGCAGACTTTAAAAATTCACCTACTGTTTCAAGGAAAGAGCAGAATTCTAACGCTGCTATTACAAATCACTACTCATCTCAGTAGTCTGTAAATCTCCACTTTACGCCACTGATAATCCCAAACCAGAATGCATTTATGACTATGGGACCTGCAACAGGTATTTTAATTTCTGAACACTGTCCTATTATAACTCACTAGTTGCAGTGAGAAAAATAACCTTGTAACAGTAGTAAATGAAAATAAAGCAAATCCATTGGTGCTATGAAGTACCTGAAAAAGAGATCTCCTTTAGAACTGCTTGGTAATAGATTATGCAGAGAAGCTGCTACAGGGTGTTATATTCATTATGTAAAAAATTATTTTCCCTACTGCTGTCAGCTAGAGAGTTAATTGGGAAGGCCCCCTTTCTTATGGGCCCCCTTTAAGTACTGAAAGGCTGCAACAAAGTGTCCTCAGAGCCTTCTCTTCTCCAGCCTGATCAGCCCCAACTCTCTCAGCCTTTTTTCATAACAGAGGAACTTCAGCACTCTGACCATTTTTGTGACCTTCCTCTGGACCTGCTCCAACAGGTTCATATGCTGAGGACTCCAGAGCTGGATGCAG
>JAAGNO010011493.1:42769-73900 GCA_033439905.1 Ceryle rudis
ACTGTCCTATTATAACTCACTAGTTGCAGTGAGAAAAATAACCTTGTAACAGTAGTAAATGAAAATAAAGCAAATCCTTTGGTGCTATGAAGTACCTGAAAAGAGATCTCCTTTAGAACTGCTTGGTAATAGATTATGCAGAGAAGCTGCTACAGGGTGTTATATTTATTATGTAAAAAATTATTTTCCCTACTGCTGTCAGCTAGAGAGTTAATTGGGAAGGCCCCCTTTCTTACGGGCCCCCTTTAAGTACTGAAAGGCTGCAACAAAGTGTCCTTGGAGCCTTTTCTTCTCCAGCCTGAACAACCCCAACTCTCTCAGCCTTTTTTCATAGCAGGGGAACTTCAGCCCTCTGACCATTTTTGTGACCTTCCTCTGGACCTGCTCCAACAGGTTCATATGCTGAGGACTCCAGAGCTGGATGCAGTGGAATCTCCAAGTGGAATCTCACCAGAGTGGAGTAGAGGGGCAGAACCACCTCCCTCAACCTGCTGGCCACACTTCTTTTGATGCAGCCCAGGCTACAGCTGGCTTTGTGGGGCTGTGAGAACACATTGCTGGCTCATGTCCAGCTTTTCATCCACCAGTACCCCCAAGTCCTTCTTCACAGGAATGCTCACAATCCCTTCATCCAGCATTGATAACAGGGGTTTGCCTGACCCAGCTGCAGGACCCTGCACAGACTTTAGACTAATTCTGCCAGACTTTACTGAAAAATATGGAAATTTCACAAACTGCTAAAAATGAATGTCATGAAAATTTGTTTCCGCAGCAATTTTAGAAATTTCCCATTATTTTAAACATTTAAGAAGCCTACTAAGTTATACATAGAAATACAGAGCAGTCCTAAGCAAGCATCTCAAATTTTAAATTTTTAAAACATTACTTAAATATAACAATTTTACTATTGTGTGCTGCTTTACGTTTGCTCCTAATTAGAAAAAAATAGCACTTCCTACTGAACTCAACCTCAGTACAGGTGCCCACCCACCTTCATAGCCTTTTACCATACTTACATCTAGAAATTTTCTTGTTTTCTCAAGTTGCTTCTCCAAAGCCTGGTTTTGCTGCCTTAAGTCCATTAGTTCTGCATTTTTTTCTTGCTCTAGCTCTATGAAACGATTGACCTGTTCTTCCAAGTCAATTTCCAAGACTTTCACTTGCTTCTGAAGGTCATCATACTCTTTCTCAGCTTGACGCTGTACTTCAATTTTTTCTTTCATTAGCTTTTCTGTTTCCTCCAGCAATTCTGGTTATAATAAAAGCATCACATGCTACTTTTAGATACGAGTAGTTAGTTATGTTATGAAACAAAACCACTCCCCAAGGTATCCATGCTGTACTCTTCCCAAGGATGTGAACAGGTTTGGGTTTTTACTATTTTTCTTTTTTTAGAAAATATATTTTCTTATTGGAAATAATCAAGATAACCATGGAAGCAAATTCATATTAAAATTACTATCCTTTAGTTAGTCTTCACATGATTGTTACTGAAGTTATATGTTTCTGTTTCATAGAAATTAAAAGGTCTCTGTATAATTGGAAAGAAAATGCATTGATTCAAATTATGGTTAAAGTCAGTGTAAAGGCTAACAACGAAGACAGAAAACCCAACCCTCTTCTCATCCCCAGCATCAGTAAAATCAATCCACTCCCAGTCTTCATCATTTAATGTGGTACATATAAATAATTTGAAGGAAACAGTGAAAGACTTAGCGAGGTTGCCGGGCAGACAGAGAGGGAAATTACTGACCTGTAACTGGAGCTTTGTAAAATCAGTGACTGCACGGATGCCAAATTTTGACTCCTCATGAAAACGCTGGCAAGCATATACAGTAAAGCCCCAAACCACTCTATTAAGACTCTTAAGCCACAGCCCATGGAAGTACATATTAACTAACCGTAAGACTCCCTTGTGGCAAAATCCATACTGTGAAGTGCAATTACATTTGGAGAATCTTTAAAATATGACTGATATTTGGACAGAAACAATACATTTTACTTTCACTACAGCAGAAAGATCCTTTAGGCACCATCATCTTACATCATATTTAACCAATTCACTTTTCTAGGTAACCATTATATATCAATATAATACAGTGTTTAGTTATCATAATGAAAGACTCAACTGTATTTGGAAAGAAAAAAAAAAGCTACAAAAATATCCCTTCAATACCATCTAAGTATCTGTAATTCATAGGTGAATAAGATGATGGTTATTCATGAATTTGCTTATTATGTTGAGAAATTATAAGAAATGTTGTTAGTGAAATGCAAAACCGAGCGTGAAATACAACATCAAAGCTGCAGGCCAGTAAGAATTTACAAGTAATGTCAGTAAGCCAAAAGCCCAATAATCCTGATTAACAATGTCAGTACATGTAAGTCTTCCACCCAGTTACAGACTGGCCATGCAACATACAAACACACCTGCTTGGGAAGCTGCATCGACTGCAGCATCTACTAGGCCTAGGAGAATAGAGAGAGAGAGAAAACAACAAAAAAAAGAAGCAAAGTAATTCACATGCCAGCTATAGTTTTCTCGTGGTGCAACAATGTAAGAGAAAATGAAGCCAAAGATAGATGTGGCATTTAATGACAAAGTTGTTGACATAACTTAGGGAATGTGGTAAGTTATTCCAGTATGTGTTATAGAAGTATCTACTTATATTTAAAGAATTGTTTATCTGACAGTTGTTATACATGAAAATAACTTACAAACGTTTAGAAACCTAAACCATAAAACAAATAACTAACCAGAGTCCTAGACAAGGATCTTCTTTACTACAAAGTAGGAATCAGCAGGCTCTTCTTAAAATGTCATTGTTACACAAAGTGGATACAGGAAATTGCAAATAAACACCAAGATGTGCAAATAATAAAAATAATGTTATAAATTGCCATAAACTTTTAGACATTAAATAAAGTGTTAATTTCATCCTGCTATTTACAGTGTAAACACTGCAATCCTTGAAAGATCATCACTCCTTAAAACACCACTGTTCTAATTTTCTTCCTCTCTCTAACATAATACTAAGTTATTAGTGTAAGGAAGAATTAAAAGACACATTTACTTCCTGAAGGTAAATGCTTTTTTTGAGTAAGCAGTTAGTTAGATTACACTGACATGGTATTTATCTGAAATTTTCACCATCAGTGCTGACATTTTTTCATTACTCCTAGATAACGGGCTTTCCTTATCGCGCAGCTTTTGTGCCATACTTCCCAGAAGAGGAATTAGTTAGAAAAGTATATTTTCTGTGCCTAAAATAAGTATGGCCATGATATGCTGTTCAATCATGTTCTGGTAGGTATGCCTGTCTCTCAAACTCGGTTTGGAAAGTATTTTCACCAGTATTTTTATCCATAGGCACCAACTTCAAGATATTTCATCTCCAGCAATCATGTAAACAAAAGCAGATTTTCAGAGCTATCAAGCTTTTCCTGGCTTAAAGAACAACTGTGATTGCTCAACACTTCTGTAAAGTCATTCATTTTTTGTTTAAATAGCAAGAAATGTTTATCATGCTAACATTAGGCACCAGGTATGAAAATAGCACATCTTGCCCTATCACATTTTTGTTTATGATTACAAAGAGGAGGGAAAAAAAACCTTCAATAGGATTACTTATTTCATTTGAAAGTATAAGAAAAATCTCATAGAAAGGTTGTGAGGAATACATACGCTGCTCTACTGGCCCCGCAGCTGCTCTCATGGCGTCCTTCTGTCTGGAGAGTAACTCCTTTTCTTCCTGGATCTGCTGCTGTTCAGCCTCTAACTCCTGCAATTTGTTACCTGTACACAGTAGTTCTTGCTCAAGGTGGTCAATTACATCTATTTTTTCCTGGAGTTGTTTTTCCAGAAATGCTTTTTCATCTGCATAACTATCAATGAGGCCTGTAGAACATAAATTTGGGGGCAGATTCAATAGACAATAAAGAACAATTTAAATTTTTGGTGTGGTGAAGTCACTATAGTGTTTTCACATGAATGCATGTGCATGCTAGATACCCAGCACCTGACAACTTCTACTCCTGTCCTTGCTGTTCTTCCATGATGAACAAATTACAGGAAGGATAGCACAAGGTCAAATATATCTCTTAATTTCTCTCAGTTCAAGACCTTGGGAGCAAATAGAAACTTGAAAGGTGAGGAAAAAAAAAAAGTATGTATTAAACACAGGAGAAATTAGAAATTTCAAATAAATTCAGGTGCTAAGTGCCATTTGAGGTGTTTCAAAACATTTGTCTGACCTCAAACCACAGTTTCTGTAAGAGCATGGGTCTCCTGTAAGTCAGGTATAATATAAATGCCTCCCAACATCACAAGGTACCAAAACTGCTGCCCATGTTTAGCACCTGAATTGCTCCCAAAAGCCCTGTAATGGCTGACATCTAGGAAACAATCTAATTTCTTTACTATTAATGCACTATCTTTAAGGTAACACAAACAACTCATGATCCTTTTAACAGAAAATTTGGGACACTACCTTGAGAATGTCTTGTACGGTTTTAAAAATTGCTTCATAGTGGTTTTTCAAGGAATTGAGGGGGAGCTCTATTTTAGGTGTGCACACCTCCACCCAAAAGGTATGAACAATGAAAAAGCAACTTGCTAAGATCATGTGTCGTGGTATTTAGTCCTGCCTTTATTTCTGTTAAGAGACGTAATGAGAGTTGTCAGAGTTCAGTGAACAAATTGGCATCGGCTTTTCTATCACATTAGGCAAGTCATCTCTGACACCACTAAAACACTAGAGGTTTGAAAATGTCTCAGACGCAGCAGTTTTTGTGATAAGGAAGAAATGATCAAAAATGACACATTTTATCTTGCGAGAAGACAGAGCACCATCACATGCATAATGAATTATGACACTGTTCTGCATCCGTAAGGAATTTGATAAGAGAATGTAGTATGGCTTTGTCAGAGTATGCTCACAACTCTGTTCAATGAGCAGGAGAAATTAAAGAGTTCTATGGCATTTTTGTTTTGTTATATCAACACCAAAGAGGTGCCTGTCATTTAGAAGTACATTAATTTCAGAAGTTCAGAGGAAAAGAAGGATGAAAAAAAGACCTGGCTCCATCCTCCTGACACTTGCCCTTTATGTATTTTTAGACATTAATGAGGTCATACCTCAGTCTCCTTTTCTCCAGCCTAAAAAGACCCAGTTCTCTCAGCCTCCCCTCATAAGGGAGATGCTCCACTACCTTAATCATCTTAGTGGCTCTGCACTGGACACTCTTCAAGAGCTCCCTGTCTTTCTTGAACTGGGGTGCTCAGAACTGGATACAGTACTTCAGGTGGGGCCTCACCAGCGCAGAGTAGAGGGGGAGGATAAACTCCCCTGACCTGCTAGCCATGCTCTTCTTAATGCATCCCAGGATGCCACTGGCCTTCTTGGACACCAGGGCACATTGTTGGTTCACGGTCATCCTCCTGTCCACCATGACTCCTACATCTTTTTCTCCAGAGCTGCTCTCCAACAGATCAGCCCCCAACCCATACTAATACATGGGGTTGTTCTTCCCCAGATGCAGTACTTTACACTTGCCCTTGTTGAACATCATTAAATTTCTCCCTGCCCAGCTTTCCAGCCTGTCCAGGTCACGCTGGATGGCAGCGCAGCGTTCTGACATGTCAGCTACTCCTCCCAGTTTTATATCATCAGCAAACTTACTGAGGGTACGCTCTATTCCTTTGTCAAGGTCACTGATGAATATACTGAACAGCACTGGACCCAGGACCAGCCCCTGGGGAACACCACTACTCACAGGCCTCCAACTAGACTCTGCTCCACTGACCACAACTCTCTGGGTTCTGTCCTTCAGCCAGTCTCCAATCCATCTCACCACACAACCATCCAAGCTGCACTTCTTAAGCTTGTCTGGCAAGGTTATCATGTGAGACAGTATCAAAAGCTTTGCTGAAGTCGAGATGTACCACATCCACTGCCTTCCCCTCATCTATCCATCTAGCTGTGCCATCATAAAAGGCTATCAGATTAGTCAAGCATGACTTCCTTTTGTTGAATCCATGTTGACTACTTGTGATAACCACCCTCCTTTCCTCAACATGCTTTGAGATGGTGGCAAGAACAAGCTGTTCCATCACCGTTCCAGGAATGGAGGTGAGGCTGACCAGCCTGTGGTTACCCAGTCTTGTTCTGTGGTATATCATCTCAAATATAACTATGCGTGCATTCTTTGCAGTAAGAGTCCTGCACAAATGAAAATGCATTTTTTGTAAATGGAAAGGAAAGCTTGTAGTTCTTAGTGGAGAACTTAAATAAGCCCCACAAAAACAGACCCAGAAGGCAAAGCAACAGAGATAAGTTCACAATAAAAACGTAATTTTTAAAGTTTAAAAACACTAATAAATAAACTTAGCCTATAATAATCTTGTAGGGTTAACCCTATTCAGACAGCTCTGACATTATGACAGATTCCTACCTTTAAATAAAACTTAACAATGACCTCTCTGCTTCCTCTTAATGTATTAGTCAATTTTACTTTATTGTTGAACATTTGTGAATCAAAACTATCAAGATAAAAATATTACTCTCCAAGGAAAGTGGCAACAGACATAAAAGTTACCTGCATTCTTAAGTTCATCAATACTAAACAGTTTTGTAACTCTATCTGTGCAAGAATATAAATTCTTAGGTCATATATATTTTGATGGAAGATTTTTATCTTTTTTGCCTGGTAAGATGTGTTCCATACAAGATTTTTCACTCTTAATTTAGTTGGGTGTGTTTGGGTTTTTTTTAAACCAATAATGCCTTTTCCAGATTTTAATCTATTCCTCCTGAAACCATTTTTCCTCCTTTCTAGTTTTGTTAAATCCCTTGAAATGCTGCAGCCAGTACTGGTGCTGAGGATACACAATGTTTCTGCTGTCTGAACTGACAGGGTACCAACTGTCCCTTGCACCACATTTTAGACCCATGTCTTAGAAACCTGCACTTCTTTTCAGGTTAGGTATGTCCCAGATATTAATAGTACATGAACTCATTTGGATTGTCTGCCTATATGAAAGAACAGGAAGGCTGGCAGGGTAGCATACCCCAGGAGTAACATTTGGCTTTAAAACTTTACACACCACGTTGAAAGAGAGAAGTCTGCTGAGCTTTAGAAATAACTAAAATATTTTCGTCACTGCTACAGAGATCCTACATATAGGGCTAGTGTTTTTTGCACCTTTTCCAGATGATAATTACAGATAATGGTAGAAATGCTGGGTGGAAACAAAACATTCAGCTATCGAAACAATAAAGCTATGTCCAAAGAATTAAGTGTCTTTCAGATTTAAACCCATTTTCCTGATGTCAGAAAAGATTATTAGATATCCCCTGTTGTAACACCTTAGAATTTTCAATTGCTTGCTTAATACAGTTGCAAATTCACTTAAGAACACTTCAAACAGGGTGCAAACTGAAACAGATCCTGACCATATCATCAAATTCAGAGTGAAGGTTCTATGCTTTTATCCATGTTTCTGTGGAGCTAAGTCAAGGACAAGAGCCAGCAGGCACAAACTGAAATATGGGAAACTGCATTTCAGCATACAGAAAAAGCTTTTTTTTCTTCCCTCTTTGACAGTGGTCAGACACTGGAACAGGCTGCCCAGAAAGGTTGTGAACATTCAAAACTCAACTGGACACAGTCCTGGACACCCTGTTCTACCTGACCCAGTTTTGAGCAGGGGGTTGGAATAGATGATCTCCAGAGGTGCCTTCCAGTCTCAGCTGTTTATGATTCTAAGTCGTTACTATTTAAGCTTGTTTGCATAAACAGACATGTTATGATGAAATAGATGAACTTTGAGGATAACATCACATATGCAACCTATTATTTTTAATAAGTCAGACAATAGTAAGTGAGACGAAGTTGGGAAACAGAACCGCAAATTGGTTGATGTTGGAAGGGACCTCCAGAGCTCATACTGTTTGTAACTATCCAGAAGGCTGATAACATTCCAAAATTTGTGAAGAAGTTACTCTAATCTGCAGTTTCTTTACTCAATTAATAGGTAAGTAAGATCAAAGTTCAACAACTCGCCAAAAAAGCTACTCACCTTCAGCTTTACTAAGCTCCAAAGCCAACTGCTCTCTGGCTCTGATTTCTTCATTGAGACGTTCTTGTAGTTCTTCCTGATATTTGATAAATTCTGTGGCCTCTTGCTGCTTTTTGAAGGACTCTCGCATGAGTTCTGTCTGAGCAATTTTAGCATGCTCAAGCTACCACAGGAAAAAAATTACAGAAGTTAGATAAAACAGAAGTTTTCTGATAACTACCCTATAATTTCTATTTAATTAACAGTTGCTTTACAGTGTGATGAGAAGTCTTACTGGACATTCAGTAAGATTTTTACTGAATACACGCTCACAGAAAATAATAGGAAGACTGGCTCAGCAAAAAAGTCTAAGCAAATAGGCTTTGTTGGTACAGTGAACTCAATGACCACCTGTCTAAATCCTTGTCTTTGTTCCGGTAATTCCTGGTTTATGAGTTTACATTAGATTCACCTTTATTTAGATATGAGTTTTGAACTAAGTACGAGTAAGCTATCACCTATCATGTACTTAGAATGGCTAAAAAACATTGCATATAACTGGTGGAAGTTTTGATGTCAGTGGACACATGTTGCTTCATCTCTTTCTCCTTGAGATGAAAATAAATCAGAACACCAGGAAAACATGAATTTTGAATATATCACACTGTTCAGCCAACAAGGCCATAGAGCAATGCTTCTTCCAACTGTGTCAGCCTAGCAGAATAATTGAGGATTTTTTATTCTTCTTTGCTTGCCTCATGGGTTAATATTTAATGTGTAGTCGCAGAGATGTAGCGCTATCTCACTCAAACCACAAGAAAGCCAGGACTGATATGCAGAACACTGTATACTAACTGCCCAGTTTAGACATGCGCAAAGAGACAACTTCAAAAGGAATTAAAATTAAAATAACAAAAGCTAACTAGCAAAGAAGGAACACTACTCCAATGTTAAAAGTTCTGACTACACACAATTTTCATCTAATAGCAAACTACAGTCAATTACCAAAAAAATCACTACTCAAGTGTAAACATTTACAGCCCCCATCCACCTCTTAGAGGAACACAAATACAAATTCTCAGAGCTAAACCAGATATGAGTTCTTTGTGTGGCTTATATTCAAAATAATACAACTTATTTTGATTAAGAAAAATGTCAGAAAAGGAAATCACACATAGCTCCTGCTCCTCCTCTTTTTTTTTTTTTTTGATATTGTGGATATTGACAGATATTTCTAAGATCTCAGAAAAGTGGGTTAGGACCAATTCATAGAACATGGCACAGAAAATTATCCACCTATAAGTAAACTAACTTACACTTTGAAAAGAACGTATGAATAATCAATAATACACTGAATTTAAATACTTAATTTCTTTCTAGAGCATTCCTTCTAGATGAACATCATTAATGTGAAGTATTTATACTGACAGGAGTTAAAGAAATGTGCAGTTGAATTTCTGAATTGGTTTGAGATATTTTAAAAATCACAGAGTATTCTTCCTTTATTCTAAAATTGTGAAGTGCATAATGAAATACCCATCTCAGATAAAAGGGAAACATGACAGGTTTACTGTACATAGACAACCGTAAAAATGGCTTCCTCAAATGCATCAAATACTCCAACTAAAAATCAAAATAAACATTATTCTCTAGTAATTTTCAATAATAACAACTCGAGGCATTATGAGAAACATCACAGAGCAAAACCAAAAAGAAGCACAAACATGAACATGACTTTTCAAAAAAAAAAAAAAAAAAAAAAAAAAAGATTTTTTAATGGGATCACTGGAAGCCATTAGCAAGCTTGTGATAGTTAATGTTACTAGTCAGTGCCTGAAAGCTATAAATGGAGATGTTTAACTTGCTGTGCCCCCCTCCCATTTTTTTTTTCAGGGAGAAAAAATGTAATAAGTAACATTGAAATGCTTTAAAAAGAATTCTCAAATCTCTGTCATTCAATATGTTTCTGCATCTGCTAAATTCTTTTGTTAGAAATTAACACAGAGAATTATATAATTAAAGCTTTTTCAGTGTCCATTAAAAATTGTATAGGAAAAAACCCTGTCAGCAGTACATAACAACCAGTTTATATAATTTTTCACCGCATTCTCTTCTATTTAAGATGATTTAAAATATAATTTCTTTTAAAAACTTTTATACTTACTGAATAGGGAGGTGTAGGCAAGGAGATTTTAGAGACAACTTTTAAAATGTGCCCATTTTTTTTGTGGCTGAAGTGAAAAATTGAAGTATTTACAACTACAGAATTATTATCATCCAAGTGTTCAGTGAGAGGAAAAGGATATGGTAAAGGTACACGAGATTCAACCTCGTATGTATCTTCTTCTTGGCTTTCAGTCCATAAACCACTAAACAGATTAGCTGCCCAGTAGGTGCGGTAAGAATCCATTCCAAAAATATCACCGTTGCTGTCTTCTCAACTGTCACATGGGTATTTTGTACTAGCTAAACTGTCTTTGGAAATTTCTAACAGGAATTTGTAACAGTCTGAGCACATGTATCAGCACTGTCGGTGACAAAGCTACTCCGAATCAGCAGGAAGCCTCAGATCACATTCTCAAGCAGAGTAATTCAGGAATGGATTAGTCCAAAATAGAGAGAGGCGCAAGGAAACTTCATAAAAATCCTTCTTAGAGAAGTTTCACAGGAAAAAGGAAGAGAAATCCTCGAATGGCAGCTGCAGGTAATTTCCAAGGCAAGGAAGCGTAACTTTGTTTCACCTGCAGAGGTATGCTGCAGCAGGCAAGCAAGCTAGCAGAACAGAAACTAAAAATTATTCTCCATCTCCACTACAGCAAAAAAAAAAAAAAAAGAGGAATACAGATACGACATTATCTGCCTTCATTCTTGCTCTTGGAGTTAATTCAACAGGAAGAACTTTCTCAAATTCTGATAGTTTAAAGGCTTCCTGTTAGTATCTCCCAACCAAAAGAGTTCAAGGGAGTGGCCTGATTTGTTTACCTATACATAACACCAGTAGGTGGAATTTGAATCAATACACCCACTATATGCCTTGCCTGAAAAGATTCAAAGTGCACTTCATGTCTGAAAGTACGTAGGCCAGAGCGGGGTATACTAGATTTGTACTTAAGTTACTTTTAACTTTAGTAAGTCACAAATTAGGGTTTTTTTAATCATATCTTCATGTTTGAAGTAGTTTTTTTCAAAAGCAGTAAATACTTAAATGCTTAAAAATTTTATAGACAGCTACATTTTCTCTTTTTTTTTTTTTTTTCTCCTTCACTTCCAGTAGTTATGATGTACACATTTTACAGCCAGAGGCAAGAAAGCAATGACTTCCTAAGTAATATCATTACTAGATGAACTAATAGATAGGTCTGTAGCATTATAGTCTGTATCCTGTAAATTCTAGTTGCAAATAGATGAAAGAGCCCACTCTAAACAGTAAGTTCTTCAAGAGAGCTGATACAGAGTACTACTATGATAACTTGAAATAAAAGAGTAAAGCATGTGATAGAAGCAGTGTGATTTGAACCGACTGAGCAAGGTATAAGCTCCCATTTCAATTAGCAGGGAGTACTACTGAGAGCAACTAACATCCCACTATGCAAAGTAAAATTACCCCTATTGCAAATAGAAAGAGCACCCATACACTGCCTCTTTTTGGAGGCTATTCATGCATGAATCACATACCTCACATAAATACTGGAGAACTAGGTGCAGACTCTTTTTCTGATAGCAAAGGGGCTTTGGGCTTAACTGGCCGTAGTTGGAAGAGACAGTAGGAAAGCTCCACCTTTCTGGCCAATCAGTTGAGTAAAATGTTTGCCAAGAGAACTGGGCACAGTTCCCCTTAATCCTCCCTCTTCACAAGGCCCAGTTCAATGTGCCCTGACACCTCCTGTCTCATCTCTGGATTACAGTAGAATGCAGATGACTCATATGAGCAATGAAAGAGTGCCCTAAATTGACAAACATGCCCAAATTCAGGCTTTTTCTGCAGTCCAAAGCAGATTTCTAACATGAATATAAATACATCAGTAAAGTCATGCTGAAGCAGACTTTTTTTGGGTGTAGGCACCTGAAGTATTGTTTCAGCTTTCAAAAAGAGCCTACAGATTTTAGGCTTATAAAAACACATTCATGAGGAGAAAAAAAACCAAACCAAACCAAACAAACCAAACAAACAAAAAAACCCCCAAACCAACCAAACAAAAAACTAAAACAAAGCAAAACAAAACCAACCAAAAAAACCCAAAACACCATGCACACACAAAAAAACCCCAAAACCAAACTGAAACAAAAACCAAACCTGAACAACAACAAAAAAACAAAAAAACAACCCAGGACACAAAGTTCGAAATGTTTCACTATTAGATTATCCTACCTGATTTGATGTTTCATTGATAGCTTCAAGAAGCTTTTCAACAGCTGCTTGTAGTCGAGAACTAATATTCAGAATGAGTTCTTCATTTTCAGGATCTATTTCGACTCCACTTTCTGCAAGATGTTGGCTCAGCAGCCCTTCATCTGTTGCTCCTGACCACATGTTAATATCATCATCTCCCATACTACTACCATGATACGATGAACAGGACTCTGGAAAAATAAAGAGTTACCTTTTCACACAGACACACAAGACTCTTGGCACTTCAAAACATTAACAAATGTACATCTGAGTTCTGACAAGTCATAAAATGATTAAAATATTTTTATTGGTCACAAAGACAGAAAGAGAAATATTACATACTAAAGCTTACACAAACAATATACACAATGTGTTAACTGAAAACAAGTGGAAAGGAAATAGAAAAGGAGATATTAATGGAATATTTTACACATCTTTTTGTGTATTTTCAGGCTCTGAGGCTCATCTTTAAACCTTTGTTACTATCTGTAACTCTTACTACTTTGAAAAGATTACAATAATGACTTGTAAGATTGCCTTTAAAATATTACCAGGTTAAAAAAAACCAAACCAAACCACAACAAAACAACAGACTGTCAGTCCCTGTTTTACCAAGGCCCAGCTGTGTTCATGTGCATTAACACAGAACTGTTCAAGGTAGTGATTCAAAAGCACAGACTCAAGCGAATAAAGGGAAAGATATGCACATAATTCAGACACCTTCTCAGGACAAACAGGCTAAAATACAGAGAATCAAAATTCAGCATTATTATTAGTGAAAATAGGCAGCTGAACAGATCAAGTACAGCACAGGGGGACTGTAACTGTCCCTAGTGATAGGCCACACAGCACCTGCCTACTTCTCAATCTTCCCGAGGTTTGATTCAGTTTCTGGGCATTATCCATTCAGTCTGAAAAGCAGGAGACCATTTCCTATGGTATTAAACTGATAGCAATGCATCTAGAGAACTGTGAGTTTGCCAGATTTAGAATTCATGGCTGTATTTAAGCAACACAAGTGAAAGAAAACTCCTGAGATGTTTTAAAATCACACTTCTATTATGAAATAACAATACAGTAGTACATCACAACAGTAGATAACTATTGTTGAGAACTTGTTTTAAAAATGAAGAAGTGTTATGGCATTAGACTGTTAAGATTTAAACTGTCAGGAAAAAAATGCTATTGTGGAAAGTTTTTTAAAATTACATTTTATTTTAATGAAATATATTTCTGAAATATATTAAAAATAAAATAAATAAAGTGGTTTGGTGTGGTTTTTGTTTTGTTTGTTTGGGGGGGGTTTGTTTGTTTTGTTTTTTAATTTTGACATGGCTTAAGGTTTTCTCAAAAAACCCAAACCCTTATTTTTTTGATAACAGCAGTACAACTAAATGACTTAAGAACAGTCAAGAGTCTGTTTAGAAATTAAGTTGCAATACCTGGTTATCTTTAAATTTAAGTTCCTGGTTACTCCATGAATTGTGACTGCTGAACCGGAACAGTTTGTTTAGATACAGAAACTGAAGTGAAATTATAATATGTAAATTTTACAAATTGCCTTTAAAAATGTAGCTAGTGCTCTTGTTGGATACAATTTCCTTACGCCTGCTCTTGCCTCTCAACCAGGCATGCAACTAATGTTGGAAATATGAGTCCTCTTGCTGATGTTGTTTGAAGCTAGCAAGGAAGTCAGATTCTAGTTCTCAGTTGGTTTTGGTTGGTTGGTTTTGTTTTGTTTATAACAAGTTGTAACATGATTAACCACCTGGTTTACTTACTATACTTGTATGCCTGCAAACATTTGTATAATATCATCTATGCTTTTATTTCATTACAGATGCAGCTGTATACATAACCCATATAGAACAAACTAATCCACAGCAATTTTAATTTAGAAAAGTTTTGCTTTGTTTACTTTTACATTATAGGTACCAAGATTTTTTAAATGTAGATGTATTTAATATGTTTTTCTTCTAGTTGTATCATTATTGTTTCCTATCTCCTCTTAGGTATGTGGGATATAATGTTACAAACTCCTGGCATGCTCCAAAGGGAAAAACCAGAAGCACACTACGTGCATGAAGGGAACAAATAACTAGGTGAATAGAATACACATTCACATGGCACCTTTCATCTATGCAGGATTTCAAAGCATTTTCAAGTACTGCACTTTGGAACTTCAGTCACAAACTCCTATAGTGGAGTAACCCTAGCAGTGGCTGGCAGTCATTTTCTGCCAGCACACTAAATACGCGTAACGGGTTGTATTGCATAAAAGCTTTCCCGTTAATATCCTAGTATTCCACACCCCCTGTAGTGTAAGGAAGGCTGCAAAATGAACAATTTCACTTTTTTTTTTTTTTTTTTTTTAATAGTATTCTGATTTCTCACTACCCAAATTTGCACTGGCTCTGGGTATCTCAAAATATCAGTAGCGATGCCGAAGCTTTAATATCCTCAGAGTAGAAAAGACCTTCATTTAAGATAGACATCCAGCAGCGTAAGGATTTCCAAATTCTATGCCAAAGTACTGATTAAAGACTGAGTTGAAGGAAAACATATTCCCTGCTGAGCCACCGACACACTTACTGCAGCACCTGAAGCTCTTTGTATGCCACTGATCTTAAGTACTGATCAGGTAAGACCCTGCTTAGCTTCAGAGATCTCCCAAAATAAAAGCCCAAAGTACAGTAGCACAGCTACTGATAAAACAAACTAAAATGACATATTAGTTACTGCATAATCTAATTCTTTCTTGATGGAGTACAAATTATGTAATGTTACTGTTTTCCTTCTCAGACTTAACCCACAACTCATGTCCTAAGCCCCTTACATTTTAATAAATTATTTGCTTGAGAGGTACAGCTGAATTGTGCAGCGATGAGTGTATGTTAAATACAAAAATGAACTCCTGTCTGTAGCAAAATCATGTGAACTACCAGCTTTCGGAAACTTTTAAAGAAGAACTTAAGAAACATTGACGCCTGCTTAGAATGTAACCTTTTTTACAAGCCAGGTCTGAAATATGACTATTAAATTAATAGTATCACTAATATTATTACTACTTCTTGCCAGTGACCAGAACAGTACAATTCGGCCCCCAAGAACTAACAAGATTTTAAACTCCTGTTTTGCTTATGTCAGGGGTTTTTTTTGTAATTTGCTTCCCATTTCTTCTGGATACATACCAAACAAAATAATGTTAAAAAAACTCAGAATAAACTATCATAATTTACCTGTAATATAACTACAGAAAAATGAGGAAAGAAAAGAGCTGTCACAAAGTATAATTTGGCACATGGAAACTTCTCTCAAAAATAAAAAGGGGAAAAAAGTACCAAAAGCACATAAAACCTGTAATAATACCATTTATACTGTAGGGCTGGCAACTCAAATAGGAAAAATCAATGGCAAATTATAAATGTAGACACCCATATTATAATTTCAAAAAAGTGGCACTTAATAACAGGATATCACGTTAAACAGCTTCCTAACTGTTCTAACTGTAAAGTGAAAATATCCCTATCTTTTTCCCCTGAAAATTATCTTAGTACACTGCAAATAAAAGTGGCCCAAGTAAAAATACTTTCTCCCTGTCCAAACTCTCTCCTTGTAACAACAACAAAATCAAAAGAAAAGGACAACCCCCTCAAAAAAACCCAAACAAACAAACAAAAAACCCCAAACAACAAACAAACCAACCAACCAGCAAAGTTTTCATATTGTTTCCTTGCCATGAAACTTGCAGTTTGGCACGTCAGATGCCACGGCCCAGTAAATCTTAATAAAAGTACTTAATTACACAGTGCCTACTCAGAAGTTTCACACAGAGAAGTTGTTTATGTGCTGCCAACTGACATTTTTGAGGCAATACATACTTTGTGTCATGTACAGCTAGTACCTTCAGTTTACTCCTGGGACTCCACTGAGAAATTAAGGTTAGGGCTTACAAGCTGAAAAGAAAAAAATGAGTTTTATGGCAGTTCAGTGTATAAAGCTACCTTGCTCCTGGTACGCTGTTTGGAAACAAGCTCAGAATCTATGTAAGAGGGTTTAATGTTGAAGGAATGCCTTAAGTGCACAGGCTTCTCCAGAGCAACCTGCATTACTGCAGTCCCTCTACACTAGGTACAACATCTAAGGGAGGAGACCAGCAAAGCCTGCTGGCTCTGTCACAATGATTCCTGGCCCAAATTTCCAGATGTAATTAAATCACTGGATTACTTTGCACAGATGATGCTCATTTTCAATTATATGTTTTATGACTGAAATTTGAACTTTATGCACTCTGCTAGAAATAAAACCCTGTGTTAGCCAATTACTTAGGCAAGGTCCCAGATAAGCCTCTCTATAAATCAGGCTGTGGTTTTAAGTATGTGACCTCAATGATTCAGCTTTTTTAAATGCTGAACCTCAGCAAAAATAATAAGATGAGTTTTGCTTGTCAATAAATAAGGATTATGTTCAGAAGGTCAGAGAGAATTCACCTATTAAAACCATTTTTTCTATGCTATTGGTAGAAATTTATTGCTACAAATTTCTGAAGTGATTAAAAAGGTAGATCTGTTCGGCTACATATATAAAAATACAATAACGTGCCCAGGTTAAAATACAGAAGTAGTGCCTATGTATTTCTTATTTCCAGAAAATACTGGAGGGAAAGTTTTTAAAGCTCATGTCCCCTCAAGGCCATTTAGTGCAAGTATAGAAAATTAATAACAGCAGTCAGCTGATGCATCAATACAGCTGCTACTATGGCTGTCTAACCTCAGTGGCAGAACTATGTACACAGCAAGGATGCTGTTGAATCACTTTGAAAGGGAAAAAAAAATAAAACAGAACTGTGAATACAACTGCAGAGGTACTTTACAAAGTATTCATTCACCCATTATAGCCACTATAAGCTGGGGTCTTCTTCAGTCCTCTTTTTTTTTTTTTTTTTTTTTTTTTTTTGTTTTTCCCTTTATAATTTTTTTTAAATGTAAGGGCATGTGAAAAAGAATAATGGAAGAAAAAAATAGTATGTTGAAAGCGCTACGGGAAGGGGAGCATTACAATAACAGACAAATTGCTTTGTTATAGAAGAGTGAATCCTTACATGACTCTTAGAAATACACTAACAGCAAATGTAAAAAGGTTAGCCTTCACCACTAGAGGAACAGAATACAGTTGGTTGCTGTTTGAGAGAGCGCTTTCACCAGTAGACTTCACAAGAAATTAACACCACATTCCAATTACAGGGCCTGTTGTGCATTTAGACAGTAGTATTATGACAGTTCATGAAGTTCAATAAGGGCAAGTAGAGAGTCCTGAATCTGGGGAGGAACAACACCATGCACCAGTACAGGTTAGGGGTCATCCTTCCGGAAAGCAGCACCACAGAGAAAGATCTTGGAGTCCTAGTGGATAGTAAGTTATCCATGGGACAGCAATGGGCCCTTGTGGACAGGAACACAAATGGCATCCTGGGTTGCATTAAGAAAACTGTGTCCAGCAGGCCTAGGGAGGTTGTCCTCCCCCTCTACTCTGCCCTAGTGACATCACACCTGGAATACTGTGTCCAGTTTTGGGCTCCTCAATTTAAGAGAGACAGGGATCTACTGGAAAGAGTCCAACAGAGAGCTACAAGGATGATTAAGGGACTTGAGCATCTCCCCTCTGAAGAAAGACTGAGAGAACTGCAGTTGTTTAGTCTTGATAGAAGACGACTGAGATGGAAACTTAAAGTCTATAAATATCTGAGGGGTGGGTGTCAATGGAAGGAGCCAATCTCTTTTCTGTAGTGCCCAGCAATAGGACAAGGAATAACAGGTAAAAACTTGAGCCTAGAAGGTTCCACCTCAACATGAGGAGAAACTTCTTTACTGTGAGGGTGACAGAGCACTGGAACAGCCTGCCCAGAGAGGTTGTAGAGTCTCCTTCTCTGGAGATTTTCAAAACCCACCTGGATGCATTCCTGTGTGGCATGCCCTAGGTGATCCTGCTTTGGCAAAGGGTTTGGAATGATCTCTAGAGGTCCCTTCCAACCCCCACCATTCTATGATTCTATGAAAGCCATGCATAAGTCCATATCATACCCATCTAAAATACCTATTGCAGCCACTGTTTTAACTGTGTTTTTCTACAGACATGTAATGCAAGTAATCTGCATTAAGAATTGTTAATGACAGTAACTGGTGACAAATACAAGTATACACATTGCTGTGCAGGAACAGGCAAAAAACGCACGCGTGTATTGTGCATTGCACCTGCCCGTGCAGAGCAAACACAGAATCACAGAATGTTAGGATTTGGAAGGGACCTTGAAAGATCATCTAGTCCAACCCCCCTGCCAGGGCAGGGTCACCTAGGGCATGTCGCTCAGGAAAGCATCCAGGTGGGTTCTGAATGTCTCCAGAGGAGACTCCTCAACGTCCAATGCTCTGTCACCCTCTGCACGTCTGAGAGTAGCAAAGGGCAACAATCGTGCATTAGCACTTTGTACATACAGTTTCGTACTTATGCTCTGAGAAACGGGCAATATTCTCAGCAAATGAGAATGAATGAGAAAAGCAACACTACATGTTCTGAGAACAGGCACAATGTAACTATGAATTAGGTTCAGTGAATGCACCAGGTATTACCACAATACAGGTAACGGCCTCTGATCACTGCCTTCAGACCAGGATACATTGTGATCTTTGGGCCATGTATGTTGTGACACCCCAATGGTTTTTACACACCTCAGACTCTACAATGAGAACACAAAGAATATTTATAAATTGCTAGGTTTAATATAGAAAGCTTATTTAAAATGCAGTTTACATAAAATTTAAAACTACCCTGTGATACAGAAGGAGATGGTGATAAACTCTGAGCCTTGTCACTGCTCCTTGTACCATTTGCCTAGGAGTCTGTGTGGAAAATAGGCATCAGTGGTTGAAGATATTTACCCTGAACTGCTTTAATATAAGCAAACTCTATTAAATTTCCCACCCCAAGGTAAAGTGCAAGAATACTCCATCTTGAAATAAGTGATTCCTTCAATTATAGTTGCAGATATTCTCAACTTTTAAGGTCTCCTGGACAAGCGTAAAAAATTAACGCGAGAAGCTTAGGTATCCAATATAAAGTTTTGGGGAAAAGGCAAAGCTTCGAAGTTTGAGTTTTCAAAAAAAAAAAAAAATTTCCTCACAATTAAATACAGTGAAATATGCAGAAAACAGAAGTTAGAAGGGTTTTTTTTTACTGAAAGAGCAGCTTGGACATAAAAAATATATATGGACATAAAAAGCCTTTTAACTTAAAAAATTCAAGAATCTTTAAACCGCAGCTGTTGACATTTCACCACAGATAACATTTTGAGTAATCAGCTATAGAGATAACACTGCGATACAAATCATACCACCTTTCTGTATTTGTCCCAAGGCTTAATGCTACCTATATTTAAAGCAAGTAAATAATATTTAATAATCCACATTTTGAATGAAAGAGGTAAAGTTCAAAATTTACCATTTGTACTATTACTCTGTAGTAGATTCTTTCCAAATAATGAAATGTAGTATTTGACTTCCAGTTCTTTTTCTCATTCACAGTAATTAAGACTCCAGCCAAAACCAGATGTATAGTGTAGTTTAGGCCAAATTAATCTGTGGCACATTGCCCCCCTATAAGATCCATGATGAAGGTACACATCTTTATGATAGCTTCTGTACCATGGATACCTCTCTCCCAAAAGAGGAATGGACAGACACTGTCGCAGTACAATCAGAGGAAATTAGAGAGCCTGGTACATTGGTAGGCAATTAACCGCAACATTGAAATGCGCCTTTAAGCTCGTGCCAACTAGCACTTCTCCAAACAGCTGCTGGGCAAGGCAAGACTTGGTAGTCAGAAAGTTCCTGGAACTGTTTCCAGAAGGTTGTTTGCATGCAACCACCCTCTTCAGGAGGCTAAAGAAGTCCACGAGCACATATACAGGCTGTCCTGTGCAGCTGGCCAGAGTGACCAGCAACATCCTGATGTACACTAAGTGCACTAGTAGAGATACAGCCTTTGACACCAGTTCTGATTCTCTGTATGTACTGAGGAAGGTGTAATGTTGGTGCAAGAGGCCATGAAGTTATGTTTCATTCTCTTTGTCTCCTTCACCAGGAACACATTTATTTATCTACTTCTCAATCACTTCCCCACTCTTGATTCCATTGCACGCTTTATAACAGGATATGAGTCACAACTGTTTTGGGGGCACGACCCAGACAACTCCTGAAATGTTGTCTCTTAAGCAGAGATGTCATATGCATTCAAATGAGAAATAGCTTTTAAAAGAAAATGTATTTTTAAATGAAAATTTCAAAACTAAGGCTATGGAAGTATGCAAGTGCTACACGTTAGGAAAGAGAAAACCATACAAGCAGTACCTTGTTCATATCCCACTCGGATACAGGGTTTTGATGATTCCTCTGCCTCTGTGTCCCATCCAGTTGGTTTGGAAGACTGGACCTTTCCAGACCGCTCCAGTAACCCGAGAACATGGCGACCAATTGTCTCCTCCATGGCCGCAGTTGTCTTCACAACTTCTAAAAGAATCTTCATGAGTTTCTCATTAGCCTTCTGAAAAACATGCCTGCAGGACAGAAACTTATCAGTCCTTTGATTTTTTTTCTCTACTTTCAAAGTGGGTTTTATCCCTTATACATGCTTGCAGCCAGGAAAGATTTACAACTGAAGCACTAGAATTAAAATGTCTTTTTTTTAAGACTAAATCCCACATCATATACATAAATATGAAAAGCACAAATGTCTTACAAGTCAATTCTTTTTACAAAATATGTGAAAAGTCAGATTGTTTATTAATATTTGCACTTTTTTTTTAAACCAGTTACTCTTTTATAACAGGTCTACATTTGCCTGGTATTCACTATAAACTTACTCTTTTCTCAAAGTTACAATTAAAAAGATTCTTCATCTACGCAGATCAAAAAAGTTACAGTTATTGTTAAATATTCATATAAACTTATTTCATAAATGTACGCACAATGAGTATATAAATACACACCTGTACAAATGATGTATATGACTCTGTGAGTAATATGAAAGACACAGTAAAATAGGTTAAGATTTGTCTCATCCTCTAAGCCATTACATCATTAGGCTTTATAAAGGATAAGATATAGTTTAATCTAAAGTGTGTAAATTAGAAACATGGTTATCTGGTATTAAAAAAATGCCATTATCATCAGTTAGAATAAAGCTTGTAAATATTAATTTATCAAGAACATGATTCTCATTTTTTTTTAATTATGTTTTCTTAACAGTTCTAAGCACCTTTCTTTAGAAAGAAGAGTTGAAGAAGTTTCATCAGGCTTTCTTCCTCCATTTTCATCCTCAAAGATCTGCTCTCTCACATCATTTTGGTTTTCATTTTCATTCTGAGCAAGTTTTTGCAGAGGGAGAGAATACAAAAAGGACAGAAATCCTGTCATGCCAAAATCAACATATTCTTCTTATACACAGTAGAAGATGAAACTTAATCAATAAAATTTTATTAATAAAATTTCTGCACCAAATCAGCAGTCAAGAAATACTCTTCTTGTGTGGAAAAAGTAACCAAACGAAAAATGAAAGCAAAACAGGAAATTCAAGGCAAGGCCTATTAGAAAGAACTTTGTTACGCTGATTAAGCAGTGCTTGTGCTTTCTGTTGGTGTTGCTATAGCAATATGAAAATGTGAGTTTACCTGAGCAAATAGCTATAGCAATCCCCACCTTCAAGCCGTTTAACTAGCTTCTGCTTACGTGAAGTAAAAAGCTATGTCTAACCAGTATCACTTCTTGATTCTTAAACCTGCTTTGTTCAAGCAGTACCCAACACCTATTAGAAAAACATACTACATAAAAAATGTAGTATCAAAAAAGAATTTTACTGGTTTTACATGCCACAGCTGCCAAGAAAGTCAAAGTCCACACTTACCTCTGTTTGTGTGCTGTTGTTTTGTAGTTCACAAAACAGCCTCTCTTTTCCGGGTACAGAAGGTTGTTTTAATGATTCCAGTTCTTCCAAAAGCATTCGCTCTCTCTCGGCAACCAGGCTGTCATTCTCCATTGAGACACGCTAAGAAAAGAGTGTTACAGTGGCACACACAGTTTTTCAAGCTTCTGCGTATTAGTGAGTCCTGTCACTTCTAATTTTTTACATATTTTGCACAATGAAATTTCCGTCCACTTCTATAAAATTGTTACAAAGACACTGTGGACACAAAGAGCTTTCTAGAATGCAACACAGCTAATAAATACTTCCAGTGTCTTATACCTTCTCCAAGATTTTTAAACTATTTGTACAGTTATGAAACAGTAGTCACAATGCAAACTGGAAGGCTATTTTCTAAATTTTACATGTAGTACATCTTGTGCACAAGATAAAAAGATGAAAATAATCTCCTTTTATAAAAAGCCTATAGACACTCTCTTTTAGAAGAGCTAGAAGCATTCATGGTTGAAACGCAATGCATACATTCCTATGTGGTTCTTATGGACAAATCCCCACTGGCATTAAAAAAATGGAGAAAAAACAGCAGCATAAGTTCTACTTAATGTTTTTCATCAGTTTCATGAATTTTCACCCCCTGATGAAAGATGCAGTTTGAATTGACAATGAGGTAAAAGAATTAATTATATAAACTTATCCATCACCAACTGAACTTTGATTAAGGATACCTTTTATACATATATGCATACATGCATTTCTATCTGTACACACACACACAGTTAAGCGTATGTGCACATGGTGTGTAAACACGCATAAAGTACCTGTGCGTGTCTCAAAATATTTAGATACAAATATAAATAGAAACCTGCCCAGTGATGTTCCTTTGTCAATCCACAGTAACTCACTGAGTCACACTCTTTATTACCTTAGCTAATTGCACTTTTAGACTCTCAAGCTCTGCTAGGAGTTGCTCTTGATTTTCTTTTTGACGTTCCATTTGCTGCATGTGCCCTTGCCTCAGTAGTTCTGTTGCCTGTTGATGTTCCTGATATTGCCGTACCAGCTCCTGTCGCATGTCTTCCAAACGTTCCTCATATAACAACAGCTGACTTGATGTGTCTGCGTCTGATGCCATCATCTCACTGTAGTGCTGAAATTTTGGAACTATTTTAGCATTTCATGTTTAATGACAGTTTCTAGTAAATATTTAAATAAATTTTAGCTACTTTAATTTGTGAAAATATTTTCTATCATAAAGACATTATCTTGTTGCCTGCTTCTTGGAAGGTCCAGACTTAGAATTCCTCTCCATTTAGAAGACGAGTTTTTTAAAACAACTGTGAACAGTGATAAATCTTATGCTTACGCTCTTCACTGTCAAGATAATACAAGATCAGAATATCCAGCCATTACAGAAATTTGGAAGTACAATTCTTGCTTCAAATAATGCCGAATTTAATTAAAAAAAAAAAAAAAAAGTAGGATGAAATTGTGGAGTCAAAAATTAGTACTGCTTTTTACTGTATTTATTCCACGTTTGTGAAGTGCTGAATACATATCTGACATACTACTATCAGAATTTTGGTGTTAATTTCATATCTTTTATCACAAAGCACTCAAACTCCTTAAGTACCATTTTTAATCTGTTCCTTGTATGAACACTAGAATATAACCCAGCTTAGAAAAAGGCTTTATAGTATTTATAGCCTGCACTGCAGTTTCATACATGAAATGAAATAGAACATGGAACCAGTGTCATATTCCTTTCCTCACAGCACAGTATAATGCTATGATAGTCAGGGAGAACACAGGGAAGAAGGTAGTGCTGCTTGTTGTTGTTGTGTTTTGTTGGTTGGGTTGTTTTGTTGTTTGTTTGGTTGGTTTGTTTGTTTTGGGTTTTTTTGTTTGTTTTTGTTTGGGTTTTTGGCTGGGTGTTGTTTGGTTTTTTTTTGTTTCTGGTATTTTTGTTGGTTTTGTCTGTTTTTTGTTTGTTTGGTTTTTGTTGGTGGTTTTGGGGTGTTTCATTTCGTTTTCTATATGTGTAGTTTTTTGTTTGCTTGTTTTTGTTTTGTTTTGTGTGGTGGATTTTTTTTTTTTTTTTTTAAATACACTCACCGGTGTTTCTTCTACCATAAGCCCTCTGACACAGGAAAAATGTTCTTCAGAAAGCTCTGATTCATGTGTGGTCTGTCCTACTACGCAACCAGGCTTGCTATTAGAAGGAAGCTGTTCTCCAAGTGAGATGATCTCACCAGACTCTTCACTGAGTTCCTTGCATAGTGATTTCAATTCTTCTTTATGCTTATGGCCTTTTTCTGTTGATTTTCTAAGAGGGCTGTCAACCTTATCTTCAGTACATTGCTTTTTAATTTTAAAATGCATTCCCTGTTCATGTATAATTGGTGTTTGTGCTCCTTCTTCCTTCTGCCCAGTAATTCTTGACAATTCAGTCTGTTTGGCAAATGCTACGCTCATTGACACAATTACCTGAATAAATAAGGAAAGTCTGTATTAGTTTATGCTTCGCAACATCTCCTATTGCTGAAGAAATCTCATTGCTGACCATCAGTAACACAAACAGAAATACTAAAAATTCTGAACTACGATTATATTTTTTTAAGAGGAAAACAGAAAGTTAAAAGAACAGAGAGGTCTTACCAATCTCATCAACAGTCACATCTCAAAATACAGACACGCTGTATTTAAGGTAGTTTAATAAACTATGATGCTCTTTTCAGTTAAAATTTATTACTTGGTACAAAATTATCTAGTTCTTTTTTAAAAAAAATTCTATGAGGCAACTTTAAAAAAAGTCATCTCACACTGACAGAAGTGCGACTGTGCTCAGCTTCCCCTATCTGACCAAGCATCTATTGTAAACGTCTCACTGACATGGAACATTGGGCTGTATAAACACAGCAGTGCCATGTGCTTGATACGCAGCACAGGAATTCTACTTGACCAGAAAGAAACTTCTACTGGCATCAAATAGCTGCAGTTACAACAGGCTGGTAACTTCTGTAGTGCTAAGTATCTTCCTCTTACAAAACTAACTCCTCTTCTAATGATGTGAGCAGTTCTTTTCTAGGTTTAGAATACAGCCATTTAAAGCAGAAGCTCCAAAAAATGTGGAAAAAAAATAGTGTAATAAACACAGAAGAGTTATACTTGAAAAGAAACGCATAATTCTTCCTTTCTCTTTTGAATTTAAACTGCTCTTAACAAAACAGTAGCCAGTCATGTATTTTGCTTTCCCACGAAGAAGGTTTTTCTTGGCATCAGATGAGACAACTGAAACTCTTACTCCAGAAATATGGATTACTTAAATTAATGTCATCACCCAGTGCTGGCTGTAACATTCTTCTCAACTCTTGATTGAAAACCTGTTTAAGAAGCTGCCTTTATTTTTTCCTATTTATGTTAATTTGATTTTTATTTATGCCATAATATAATGAAAGCAAAGATAATTTTTCATTCTGCAAAGAACAGAAAACTTTTTTGGAAGTCAGTAAGTAAGTAAATCCTCTAACAATTTAATACACTATATCTATAAAATCTTGATTTTGCTTTTCATGTTTTACAGAAAGTCGCCAGGACCAAATAAAAACTATGCATTTTACACAATATATTAAAAAGCACAATAAAATATTATCAGAAAATATAATGCATCTGTTGATTGCAAATCTTCTGAACTGACCAGCTGCTAAACCTAAAGTAGTGAGAAATCCACTCTTTATGCCTTTGGATTTTCTAAATAAATCCTAGTGTCAAGTACAGTTGCATGTTGTCTATTTTCTTTGAAGTTTTAAAGTAAAATACCACCACCTTCCACTCCATGAATAATAAATATGAGTTAGGAATAGGACAGAAAGCAAACAAAATAAAGCAAAAACAAACTAAACAAAAAAAACCCAAATAAACAAAAAAACCCCAACCCAAAACACAAACCACAAATGTTTGGAGTACCATTTTGATATAAGACTTTCCCATTCAGAATCCAAATGAAACAATTCCTTTTAAATAAATCAAACATTAAGTTAGCATATCACATTACAACTGTCAGAAATTCAAACGAAAATGATAGCATTTTTAAAGTGTATTTTTAAGTAACAAAATAAAAATAATACCTTTGCTATTTCTTCTTCTAATCTTTCTTGGTAATGTTTTTCTAGCAATTGAACAACATCTGAATCATTCTGCATTTCCATTTCACTAGCAAGCTGTAAGAAAACCATGAAATCTCAGATCATGTATTTGTGCCATTAATTAAAAGCATTTCAATCTGACAGCTTATTTTTCCTCAATTTGGTTATTTTATTTTCATGCAAATCACACCATTTTGTACTACAATGTAAAAGATTTGGGTAGAAGACTTTGCATTGACTCTCCTTCAAAGTTAATTTTAAAAGTTGAGTTTGCAACAACTCTTTTTCCAGCACTATTTGAATTGTCAAACAGCTGAGAAAAAAATAGGATCATAGTACAAAACAGCCTGACTATTTTTCAAAGTACAGAATTTTTGAGTCAGGTTTCCAGCAGTCCTTGACGAGTAATGTATGGGGTCTTTTCTATTTGCATTTGGTTTCAAGTTGCTCGTCTCATAACCAGCTTTTAAAGAAGAGCCACAATATTTTAAAGACTCCTGAAGAAAATCCAAAATTTGAACACTTTTCCTCTATCTGGTAAGAAGCAGCCCAGTCCAAATGTCTTCTTTCAGAGAAAGAATAAAAAATAAATAAAAAAAGACCAATAAAGCAAGCTTTTTTGCTCATAATTTCTAGAAATGTTTTTCATAAAAATTTAAATATTTTTCCTCTAACCTGGACTAATAGTACAGCATAGTACTAAGATTAATGCTACCAAATATTACTTCCATTATATTGACCATTTGTATATTAGCTGTCAACTGAGTTATACGATACCTCCAGTGCTTCCTCTGTTGTTTGCTGATGGACTTTTTCAGTGCACTTCACTTTCCTGAAGACTTCTTTTAACTTTATTTCTGAATCTGTGGATATGCTAAAAAGGTAAAATAAGAAGAGGGGGAAAATAAAAAAATTAAAAATTTTTTATAATCAATACTTCAATATACATTATTTTTCCTCTATTCAAATACACATTCTGTGAGTATACATTATATGTAGTTGAAGACAAATAACCACACATATTTTCTTCAGGACACACCATTTCATACACTTGACTTTATAATTCATTTGCCTTCTAAACACCAGCATTTCCCCTCAATGTAACAAATCTTAACACTAGTTTTGCCAAGGACCTCACAAACAACTTACTTTTAAAGCTACTTGAGAATAATTTGCGCTAAATAACTATGCACAGTCAGATGAAGACAAAAGTATCTGTTTTAATCAGAAGGATATGAGAGAAACTAGAAAATGGTTGTATTTATTTTAAATCTTTTCAACTGATGTTTATCAACAGATGCACTGCCTTTTTTCTTGTTATATAGATGATGCATACACATGAAAATAGGAAGAAATATACTATGATTCATTTTATATTTAGATAACAGCATGCTGAAATATATTCAGAAACTGTATCTTCCAACAGAACTGCTCTATTCATTGAGTGCTATAAACCAGTAAAAACCAAAATAACACCAAACCTCTAGCTCCCCTTTCACTACATATTGAAAAGGACTGAACACAAATACACTGCTGAAAGGGCAACTTAGAGCATCAAAGTACAAAAAAATTCACTTCTCTAGTATTTATGATCTATTACCACAAAGAAATTAATACCTTGCTAAAAGATGTGGTACAAAAAAGATTAAGTTAGAAGGTAAGCTTATTGTCTGTGAGACTTACAATGTTAACAATACCAGGGGTTTACAGAGAACATGAAGCTTTTCTTTTGCTCAAATCCAAGAGCTGATTTAGGTAACTGTGGAGTCCAGAATGGTAATTTTATGAAACTTGTGATGTTTTTAACTACAAAAAGTAAGCCATTATTTTTAGCATTCATGTTTAATTTGATCAATGAACAGTAGCAATCCTCCTTTTTTTTTTTCTTTTACAATAGGATATATAAACAGATTAAAATGTACTTGGCTTGGCCACAGCCATACTCCTACTTAGATCTTATTTAAGAGATGCCACAACAAACTGAGTATGTAACAGATCATTCAAAAAGGTACAAATTACACTATTAAAAGACACTCATCTTCAGGCTTGAGACATAATGAGACATACCTCCATACTAGGTTATTAGAACACAATTTATGTACTGATCTAGGAACTTCTTCTGTAAAACTCTACTTTCATTTTAACATTTAAAATGTGAACTTCAGGTATGCAAGATAAGAGAATGTGAATCTTCATGGGAAATCTCTACTCTGTTAGCTTATAAATACTGATAATTGCTCTAAATGCTCATTAAACATATATAAAATGAGCTTTGAGTATTTTGGGTGAAATCGGAACACTAACTACCCATTTGAAAATAACTGTGAAACCATATATGAAATTTATAACTTATTCTGGCAACACACATACAGCAGTATACAGTTTCACAAAATGCATTTTGAAAATGCTCATATTATGTTGGGTTTCTCTTAAAGGACTAAAAAGTAATTTATTACAAAGCCATACAGTCCCTTAAAACTGAGCTCAGGCTAATAAATGTGTACTGATCCTACAAGGCAGGTAGTGGAAAACAGTAACATAAGTCTTACCTAAGTCTAATATGTCTGGCCTAAGTCTTACAGATGCATAAACATTTGCAGAACTTGGACATCTTACTTACCTCAAAACAACTATATACAATTATTAATTCATATAAGAGAAAAAAAAAAATGGTTATTTTACTTGCCACCTCCAAGACTAGAAACATATTTTAAGGAATGGAAAGAAAACTGTCAGATGGCTGAGAAAAGGCTGTGATCAAACAGTAAGTGAAAAACAGCTGGTTTGGCTCTGATGGGTCATGGTGAAAGAAAAATACTTTTATCTTAATTTCTTCCAACTGTTGAGGATTTATCCTACCACAGCCCTTTTGCTTTTTAAGAGAGTGCTGTGTTAAGTTTATCAAATATGTAACATATTCTAGAAACATTTAGATTATTTTCCTCCCTTCTTAGTAGCACCTCCTATTGCCACTGTGTCTACACATTTCCCTTCTACAGTTGGGCACTGGTCTGACTAACAAACTCTCAGTTCTCTCTCACAGCAGGGAGATTTCGATAAAAGAAGAATGTGGAGTAACTCAGTGCATTTAAAGTATAGTAAATGAAACAAAAGGAAGGAATGCAAGAGTCAAAAATGAAAGAACAGGAAAACAGAGATGACACTGAAGAAAAGCACGATCAAAAGGACCCACCACTCCTTGAACACATCTAAGGAGACAGTGAAAGAATCAGGAAAAAGAAGTAGGCTCCACAACTGTCAGGATCCTGCAAGACATTTGCACCTTTCAGATTTGAATGGCCCCAATGGTCAGGGACAGAAGGAGGCTGATGAGTATGTCCTATCACAGAATCACCTAGGTTGGAAAAGACCCTTGGGATCATCACGTCCAACTATTAACCCTACTCTACAAGTTCTCCCCTAGACCATGTCCCCCGACACTACATCTAAGTAATGCTTAAACACATCCAGGGATGGCAACTCAACCACCTCCCTGGGCAGCCTATTCCAATATCTCACCACTCTTTCTGTGAAGAACTTTTTCCTAGTGACCAGTCTAAACCTACCTTGTTTCAGCTTGAAGCCAATGGCCCATGACTTGGTAAAAGCCAGAATGTGTTAAACTTTACTGCTGCATATCATTCTAGAAAATCAACAATTTCATGCAACTATGCTACATGAAGTGTATATAGATGTAAAGCACCTTGTCTGGAGTTTGAGGGTTAGAAGTAGTCTGTTGAGATGGAAGTTTTGCTGAAAAGCTCATATATATGAAATTACATTCATACATCATTCCAATTATCAAATGTACCTCTATTAACTACAGAAATTTAACAAATTCCAAATACTGCACTACTTAGTTTGTAACATTTATGTAATCTCTTTGTAACACTCAACTCTTAAAGGAAAAAAAAAAGTGTTTAAAAATAATTGCTCAAATTTTGAAGTAAAATGCATAGCTTTTTATGAATGGTTAGCTGAAACAGTTCTTATTGTACACAGTGCAAAGTTATCAGCATTAAAGAATATTAATACCTTGTGTGGTCAGAGGACTCCCCAGCACTCTGAAGTTTATCCTGCAGATGGATAATCTCTGTTGTGTACCTCTCTTCACTTTTTTTCAGCTGCTGTTGGAAATAGGTCCGAAGGTGTTCCAGTTCATGAGCATGCTGTTCTTCCAGTTGTGTTTTAAGCTTCCCTATTTCCTTTGAACAGTATTCTTGAATCTTAGGATCTATACGTAGGTTATTTGCAGGGAGGGGAAGAATAAATTACATTATTACAAATTAACTCTCTCCCAAGTTATTAACAGTGATGGACTAGGTAACTAATGCAGTTAAGTATTTCTTCTGATATCATAATTTCTTTTCTGTAACAAATTATTATGACTTAATTGCCCATTTGCAAAACTATATTTAATATGGGTAACAGAACTTTAACTGTGCACAACTGCAGAAGACTAAACCAAAGCTGTCTCACAGAATGTCTTTGGTTGGAAGAGACCTTCAAGATCATCTAGTCCATCCTTCGACCCAACACTGCAAGCTCACCACTAAACCATGTCCCTA
>JAAGNO010011497.1:0-11136 GCA_033439905.1 Ceryle rudis
GGAGCAGGGGGGCGTGGAGCAGCGGCGGGGGTGGCGGGGGGGGTGGGGGCGAGGGCAGGCGGAGGAGGGAGAAGCTGAAGGGGGGGAACCGACTTCAGATCTCAACCCCCCCTCTTTCCAAAGAAATAGAAGAAAAAGGAGAGAAAGGGTGACGAGAGAAAGAGAGTCACGGAGAATTTGTGCGCTGGGGAGGGGATCGAGAAGGAGCGGAGGGAAAAGCGAGCGCGGGGAGATCGCTGGCACTGACCCCATCCGGGGAGGCACAGCGGGGTTCGCCGAAACACAGCCCAGATACCTCCGCGACCCCGGCCCCAGCCCACCTGCCCGGCCCAGCCTGGCCCGGCGCCGCCGCCGCGCTCTGACCTACTTTCCCCTCCCGGGACATAAACAATCCTCTCTCAACACCGCCCTTTAGGCACCCATTGGATGTGGCCACATTACGCCCCTCCACCGTTGGCTGAGGGCCCCGTCGCTCATAGCTGAAGAAGGCGGTACCTAAGGGAAGCCCGACATTACTGGCTGCGCCGTGCGTCAATCCTCGGGGGAGCCGCGCCACTAGGCAGCAGCTGCGGAGGGCGAGCGCGCGTCGCGGATTGGAAAGCACTAAAGCCAACGGCTGGTGGAGGGGAAGCCAGAGGGTTGGATTGGCTGTCGGAGGCTCGGGGGGGGGGTTCTCGGTAAACGCTTGGCTCGCGATTGGGGAAGGTGCCTGCCAGTCTGCGGGGTGGAGCTTTAACACGGCGGAAGGAGGAAGTGGGTGGTGTCAGGCAGCGGCATGGAGGAGGCGGTGGCCGGGGGTGAGTGGCGGAGCTGTGGCCAGGTCGTTCCTCGGGGCTGCTGGGCCCCAGCCGGCCCTCCGTGGGTGTGAGGAAATCCCGGGGTGCCCGCTCCTTCTGGGGAGCCCCAGCCCACCCCGCGGTGGGACGTCCCGCCTGGGTGCCGGTGCCTGGCGAGGGGTCGGGCCCGGCCCGGTTCCTGGGCATCTTCCGGGGTGACCGGGTCTGGGCGGGTGCCGCGGTGAGGGGTTCCGGGTACAGGTGAGGGGGGCTCTGCAGTGCTCAGCTGGAGCGCGCTTACCGGCGGATTGCGCTGGGCCTTGCTGGCGGCCCGAGCCTGGCTCGCGTTGCGGGGAGCGCGGGGCTGCCGTTGTTACCGGCCCGGTATCCCGGCAGGACCTCACTGCGGGGCTCCGTCTGCCGCTATCCCTCGTATCCCCCCCTTCCCCCCTCCCCGTTCTCGGGGCCGAGTGCCGTTACCGTCAGTGGAGGTGCGGATGAGGTCCGCCATGGTGCGGGTGGGCTCCATGCCGCCGGTGCCGGTGTGATGCCGAAACGGCGTGGGGAGGGCCAGGCCTTGTGCGCTGAGTCAGTGGCCGGTGGTGACGGGGCACCCGGGAACGCGGGCTCGGGTGGGTGGGTGCCTTTTGCTGAGCTGCAGCCAGAGTGCCCGGCCTGACCCTCTGCTGCCAGTGCAGCGCTGGCCTGGGGAAGCCAGCCCCGAGGGTTCCCTGCTCTCGGATCCACTTTGACGGGCTGTGGTGACAGAGCTTAAAACAGAGTCCTGAGCAAGAAACGATAGGAAGACTGGAGAGGAGTGTGGGACCGCAGGGAGGTGACTGGTGTGGCATGGAGAGAGGAAACGCCAAGGGCCTGACCTCACCGCCTCCCTCCCGGCCATTCCGCAGGAGGCCTCTGGCTGAGTGTGGCGTAGGCACAGTGTGATGGGGTGCTCTGGGTGTTTATTGCTTTGCTACTTAGTTCATCCGAACAAAGCCTTTACCTAGATGGTGCCACCGCTCCTGTTGTCCCTTTTCTGCTAGTGAAAGGGCCGTGGCTAAACCAGACTTGCTGAATTACCAAACAGCCAACGTCCCTCTCAGTGGAGACCTGTCGTTCTATGCTGGCTGCTCAGGTGCTACTGTCTTGCCTCAGAAGAGGCTGTAATACCTTGTTTATTGTTCCTCCCAGAGAGAAGCAACCTGGTGGGGGTGCGGCACATCCTGCTGGTGCTCTCTGGGAAGGGAGGTGTTGGGAAGAGCACCATCTCCACCGAGCTGGCTCTGTCACTGAGGCACTCTGGGAGGAAGGTGAGCAAGGGTCTATAGGGTGCTGAGTGTTCTTCTCTCCTTCCTGACTTCTGGCTGGGCTAGGTTTTGCTCATCCTTTATGAATGCCTGTGTCCTGTGCAGGATTCTGTGTGTGAAAATTATGTTTGTGGCAGCAGTTCAAGTAATTCTTTTGTCTGTTTGCTTGATCCACCACAGGAAACTGCAGTTCATTTCCCTTGTATTCAAAAGACTAAAACCCCCCCAAGATTTGTTGTTGGTTTTGAAACCTGAGGTGCTGAGGCATGACTGTGCTGCTTTGTGGTGTAACACAAGCTCCCTTTGTGGGGTGAAATGAGTGAGCTGAAGGATGATGTCATGATGGGGGCAAATAGTGTGGGCATGATATGGGCTAAATTCCCCTGGGATTTCTTAAAGGCTCTGAGCAATCAATGCCACATGGATCCTGACAGATGTCTGCCATAAAGATCATAGAATCATGGACTGGTTTGGGTTGGGACCATTAAAGGTCATTGACTGCAAACCCACCCTGCAGTGAGCAGGGACAGCTGCAACTAGAGCAGGTTCCTCAGAGCCCTGGACAACCTCACCTGGAATGGTTCCAGGGATGGGGCATCGACCACCTCTCTGGGCAGCCTGGGCCAGGGTCTCACCACCCTCAATGTGAAACATTTCTTCCTTCCCTCCAGTCTGAATCTCCCTCTTTTAGTTTAAAACCATCACCCCTTGTCCTGTCACAACAGGCCCTGAGCAAAAGTCTGTCCCCATCTTTCTGACAGGCCCCTTGAAGCACTGAAAGGCTGCGTTAGGTCTCCTCAAAGCACCTGTAAATACCCAAGAGATGCTCCTTGGAGAGCAGGTGACTGGGAGGATTTCAAACTTTAAAGCAGTTTTTTGTTTCAAATCTGGGTGCTGAGCTCCAGAGGTCATTCTGCAAAACACAGCCAGGTGCTGTCTCCCCTGATGCCAGGCAGGAGCCCATCTGAAGATCTTTGCCTCCTTGCCTACAGGTGGGGATCCTAGATGTGGACCTGTGTGGCCCCAGCATACCCCGCATGTTCAAGGTGCAGGACAATGATGTGCACCAGTGCGACAGTGGCTGGGTCCCTGTCTTTGTGGACCAAGACAAAAGCATCTCGCTCATGTCCATTGGCTTCCTGCTGGAGAAGCCAGATGATGCCGTGGTGTGGAGAGGACCCAAGAAAAATGGTACAGTTGTTTTTTACTGTTGATGGGTGCTTTCCAGTGCTGGGAACCTTCTGTGAACCCTCATGGAGGTGGTGCTGGCTCTTGCTGGGGGTTGGGCTTTTAGAGGCAGGTCATTTCTCAGAGGAACAAGGCTCCTCTCCTGTGGGAGGAGGTTTAGATCATTCGGTTGGGGAGAGCACAGCATGCATTGTGCCAACAGGTAGCCCCAGGCTATTGTCACTCAGGGTGTCTCCTGACCCCTGTCCCGCAACTCCTAAGGCACATGCTGAAACATCTTCATTTGTCATTTTGGTTTTCTTTTTTTCTGCTTTTATTTCCATAGCTTTGATCAAACAATTTGTTGCTGATGTGGCCTGGGGGGACCTGGACTTCCTCATCGTTGACACACCACCAGGCACATCTGACGAGCACATCTCCACGGTGGAGGCCTTGAGGCCCTACAAGCCACTTGGAGCAATCCTGGTCACGACACCCCAGGTAGGGCAGCTGGCTGGGGCTGACCTGGACAGGCTTCCACCTGCAGACATGGGGGGGGGGGGGGGGCAGAATATGTACCCCAGGTAGGTGTTTGCACAGGCCTGTCCATGGCTGCTTGTTCTACACGTCTGCCTCTCATTTGATGCACACCTGCTCTGGATTTGTGGTCTTTCTGGACAGATGGACACCCCTAACCTCTGCCTGCTCTACTACAGGCTGTGTCTGTGGGAGACGTGAGGCGAGAGCTGACGTTCTGTAAGAAAATGGGTTTGCGCGTTCTCGGCATCGTGGAGAACATGAGTGGCTTCGTCTGCCCGCACTGCTTGGTGAGCTTAGCCTGACTGCCAGGCTGCGGCGGGTTCCTCTTTGCCACGGTGTGTTACAGGGTGCAACACTTCAGGTGGGAGACCGGCAAATGCCATGAGGGTGCTGGGGGGAAATGAGAAGCTACTGGGTGCTGTGTTTCAGCTCTGGAAGGAGCTACTGGCTCTATTCGCCCTCTGTGGGAGGGCAGGGGCAGAGGCAGTGCTCACAGGTTAGAGAGGAGCTGGCTCTACTCACGTGCCCAGTCACGCAGCACTTGGGGATTTATGACTCATGGCTTCTGCTCTTCCTCTTTCAGGAGTGCACAAACATCTTTTCCAAAGGGGGAGGCGAGGAGCTGGCCAAGCACGCTGGGGTCCCCTTCCTGGGTGAGTGGCCTCCTGTGCAGAGCTCTCCGTGGTTAGAGGCAATGTCTGCATGGTGCCATGGGAGTGCTTGGGTGGAGAGATGCAGGCCAGCTGGACTCCAGCCCCTGTGAGCCCCTGGCACTGGTCAGAGGCAAGGTGTGAGGTCTTCCTTTGCTTCTCTGCCATCCAGACCCCTCAGAGCAGTCATCTAGCACCTCTAGAGCAGAAGCAGTAATGATCAGCAGCCTGCTCTTACTGCTGACACAGTGGTGACAGAGTAAACAAGCCTTGAAACTGCCCAAGAGCCACCCTGAAATGCCCTGGAGCTTCCCTGAGGCTGAGGGCTGAATCCTGTCCTCCTGACAGGGCTGGGATCAGGAGGAGAGCATCTCCTGAGAAGCACTGTGGTGTGGTGGGGTCTTGGACCCAGAGGAAGAGGCTGCAGCTAAAAAGTAGCTCCTGGAGAGCTCAGTGAGGATAGTGGTTGCTGTTTCCTACTGCTTCTCCTGGCAGGGTGTTTCTTTAATCCTGACACCAGGCTGTTACCTTACAATGAGCAGTCACTCTACCCATTCCGTTTACCCCACAGGCTGTGTTCCCCTGGACCCCCAACTCAGCCAGAGCTTGGAAGAAGGCAGGGACTTCATCCAAGAGTTTCCCAAGAGCTCTGCCTTCCCTGCCTTGGCTCACATTGCCCAGCAGGTCTTGGATGGTACGTTGCAGCAGAGCTCCTAAGGTGTGTTTGGAGCTGGACTCTTGCCAGTTGAGCCCTAGCAGCCCATGATGGTGTGCAGGCAGCAGAACATTGAAGCTCTTTAACTATAAAACTGTCTCCTCTGGGGGTGAGGGAGGGAGGGGGGAGCACAGTGTTGGCACTGCTCATGGTGATTCAGAAAGGGAAGTGCTGCTCCATCCCCCCTCGATCCAGAGAACCCCCGTGTGGGTGCTGCTGCTCGCACAGCTTCTTGCCTTCTCAACATGGTGCTGCTCAGCCTGGATGGTACTGGAGGTCCTGTGCCTTCCTCCACACCCAGATGCTGTGTGGGTGCTGAGCAGCTCTAGCTTGTCTGCAGTGTCCTGTATGCCATGGTGCTTCTGGCCAACACCACTGGCCCGTCTTCCCTGGATGAACCCAAATGGCACAGATCATCTGGATCGTGGCTCCATGTGCTGCTGCCTTCTGTGTCTTGCCTCGTGTGACCGATGATCTGGTACTTGGTTGAGTGCCTGAGTTCGTGCTGGATGTGGTGATATGGACCCAAGCCAGGCCATCTTGCTCTGAAATCTCAAATCACCACTTCCTGATGGGCATGGTGTGTGCATCGCAGGAGCAAATGTCTTTAGGCCATCTGCCACCTGGGGTCTGCATCACACCATGCTGGAAACAAGGCCTTTTTGGTCTGCTGGGGGTTATTGTGACTCAGGAATATTTTTAAAGGTTGCAGGCAGTAAAAACTTTTCTTAAAATCCGAGTCTGTGACTTATGTTTTTCCTATGGCTTCAGCCTCCTTGTAGCTGTGAATCTTGGTATTCAAGCACTTGATGTATCTTCAGGTACTTCCTGCTTTTCCCCAGTTTCCTTGGTGGGTTTCAGGTCCATCTCCTCCTTCCACATCAGCTTCTCCAACCAGCTTGTCCCTTGTCCTGATGAAAGCTGGCCTGGGCACTCCTGTCTGGGCCGTTCCCTGCACATGGGGCTCCTCTGTGTCCCTGAGTGGTTCCAGCCTCACTGTTCCAAGTGTCCTGTTCCCTGGGACCTCCTCGTGTGGCCCCAGAACTGCTGCTACTCCTCTGGCACCTGCCACCCTCTTCCAGCCTTGAGTTAAACTGGGGAAGCAAATGAAGGTCATGTCCTTGCATCTTATCTCCCTTGGGAGTCTGAGCCCCTCCTACCTCAGTGCCCTCTCCATGCTTGGGATTCACCCTTGTGGTGCTCTCTGGGGAGAGGGAGTTGGGGTGGGGGATAGGTTTCCACTAACTGAACGGGATTCCAGCTGTCAGCCATCATCTGGAGGGGAACAGGAGCAGCACCTGTCCCTGCACCCGCAGCAAGGACTCACACCTCACCACATTTTTTTTTTCCCCCCCATGTTCAGCTTTCCGGGAAAATTTGGCCTGACCTTTGGTCACTTATCTGGGTTTTGGAGAGCCAGGTGGTGGCACTGGAGTCTGATCGGGCTGTTGGCCTCTGCAGGATGGCCGGGGCACCTCTCACTCCCTCCCTGAGCACATGTCACCCACCCAGGGCTTGCAGAAAACCTCCTGCAAACTCCTCTAGCACCCCGGGGAGCCTGCGCTCCTCATCCTGTGCCTGCAAGCCCCGAAGGGCTCCAGTAAGAACCCCCGGTTGGGCGTGGCACGGGCTTTGGAACAAACATACTTACAAGATGGGTTGCGATAGCTCCAAAGGTTTATTTGTCTGCTACGATTTATCAGGTAAGTGACACGTGGGGTTTTCTGCACCCTGCCTACACCTGCTTGTGCAAGGAACGAGTACAGCAAGTTGTCCGACCCCTTCCCTAAACCTATGGGGGGGTCTTTTAGGGTTTCTTGTCTGCTCAGTGGCAGGAAGGTGCTTTGCCATGTCCTGCTAATGAGTCCTGGCCCCAGTGGTGTTCCCCCACCAGACTGAGGGGGGCAGCTTCCCCCACACACCCTGAGGCTCAGAGATGCTCATGCTCCCACTGGCAGCCAGGAGCGACCGTGCTGACCTGTGAGCTGCTCCTTAAATATGAAAGGACTGAAATATTTCAGTTTGAAGCCTGGGGAGCCAGTTCCTGTCTAGCGTTGCCTGGGCACAGCTCTCCTTGCTGTGGCAGCACGGGGGTGGGCAGCTGGAGGTGGTGGCAAACTGGGCTAATCTGGGGTGGTCATAGAACTCCTGCTGCTGCCTTAGGGAGCCTGGGCCAGGGAGGTGGCAGATGAAGGCCCACAACTGGGAAAAGACATCTTCCCCAAGAGGGGCCAGTGCATGTCAACAGTGAGCAAAGCTCTCCTCAGAGGTGTCACGAAGGTCCAAGCCCGCCATGGCCGGGGGGTGGAGGCAGGTGAGGTTGTTGTAGGTGTAGATGGGGACGTGGGCATCGTCGCCCTCAGCCACAGACTGCACGAAGCGTGGAACCACCACAGGGTGCTGCAGGGAGAAGTCCCTCAAGCCCTTCAGGGAGCAGTTGCAGTGCCAGTTGTTGCCCCCCAGCCACAGCTGCTCCAAGGTGAAGGAGGGGCACAGGAAGCTCACAGAGAAGGTCTCCAGTGAATTATTCCTCAGGCTGAGATACCGCAGGTTGGCCAGGGGTGAGATGATGGTGTTGTTCAGTGTCTCCAGCTGGTTGTGGGAGAGGTCAAGCCAGAATAGTCTCTGGAGTGGGCTGAAGGTGTCCTGGGAGATCTCCAGGAGCTGATTGGAGGAAAGGAAGAGGTACTCCAGGTTGCTCAGACCCACAAAGAGCTGGGGTGAGAGGTGGCTCAGCTTGTTGTGCTTCAGGTCGAGCTCCAGGAGCTCATGCAGCTCACTGAAGCTTTGGTCTTCAATGATGGCGATGGCATTGTGCTGCAAGAAGAGCCGCCTCAGGCTGGAAAGGCTGGAGAAGGTGTTTGCCCTGATCCTGCCAAGACAGCTGTGCTCCAGGTGGAGGCTGTGCAACTTGGTGACCCCCTTGAAGACATAGTCAGGGAGGACCTTGATGCAGTTTGCAGACAAGTGCATCACTGCCACATTGTACAGCCCCAGGAATGCCCCAACCCTGATGTCTTGTAGCTGGTTGTTGTTGAGGCTGAGGACCTCCAGCTGGCCCAGCCCATCAAAGGTCCTTTCCGCCAAGTTCCGGATTCTGTTGTGCCCCAGCTGCAGCTCCTCCAGGAACTGGAGGTCTTTGAAAGTCCTGGGCCTCAGGCTGTTGATGGAATTGGTGGACAATCGTAGGACGTGCAAGCTCAGGAGGCCCAGAAACGTGTCCTCAAACAGTGAGACGAGCCGATTGTGGGAGAGATCCAGCCACCGCAAGGACTTCAAGCCCATGAAGGCACGGGGTGCAATGGCGTTGATCTGGTTGTGGTTCAGGTACAGCTTCTGTAGCTTCTGCAGCTTGACAAAGATGTTGATCTTGATTCCCTTGAGTGCATTCCCACTTAGGTCCAGCTCCTTCAGCTCAGTAAGGCTGCAGAAGAGCTGGTGCTGGAGATAGGGGAGCTTGTTCCCAGCCAGGATCAGCTCCCTCAAGTTGGGCAAGTCATGGAAGACTTTGTCAGGCAGGACCACAAGCGAGTTCCAGCCCAGGTTCAGATACCAGAGGTTGGAGAGCCCGGCGAACAGCCCTTCCTCCACCTTGCTGAAGTAGTTGTTGTTGAGGCTGAGGGAGACAAGGTTCTGGGTATGCAGGAAGGTGTGGGGAGCCAAGTGCTTGAGGCGGTTACGTTCGAGGTGAAGGTGGTAGAGGCTCCGCAGCCCATGGAAGGCGTGCTGCTCCACGGTGGCCAGCTGGCTGCTTTGTAGGTCCAGAAAGTCCAGGGCTGAGAGGTTCCTGAAGGCAGCAGTTGGCAGCAGGGTGAAGTTATTGCCATCCAGCCAAAGGGCTTTGGCGTTGGGGGGCACATCCTCGGGCAGACGTGTCAGGTTGCGGGTGCTGCAGAAGACATTGAGCTCCTCGCTGTAGTCATCCAAGCTGCAGGCACAAGGGGTGGGGCAATGGGGGGGGTCCATGTCCCCCTGGTCCTTGGGGGTGTCCCCCCCAGGGAGCTGGGAGGTGGTGGTCAGCAGCAGGGCCAGGGGGAGCAGGAGGGTGACACCTGCTATGGGGTACAGAGGAAAAGGGACATGGTCAGCACAGGGTCATGGCTGCTCTAGGGGACACCCCCCCACCCCACCCCCCCAGCACCGGGTGCCTGCCCTGCTGGGGCAGAGGGTTAGAACCAGCCCATTCCACACATGGGGCAGCAGCTGCAGGAGGTTTTGGAGCTGGATCTGCCCCCTTACTCCTTCCACAGCTCAGACTCCTTGGGTGTGTGGACCCCCAAAATCCATTTCCTTCTATTATGGCAACAGCTTCTCCCTTCCATGGGGAAAGGCTCCCATCCCCTCTCCTCCTTCCTCCCCAACTCTACCTCAGAGCCGAGAGGTCCCGGTGCTACAGCCCCTGCCCATCCCTGCAGCCCCTAGCCAGGTTTGGGCTTTTCCTAAGGGTGCCTGTGCATGCCCCAGGGGCTCCCCACATGTCTTATTAGCAGTTGAGGGAGGGAGAGAAGCCAAGAGTGACTTGAGTGTGAAGCCCCAGCAGAGTTTTAGCATCTCCCCACCAACCCCCTGCCCATCCAATCCCTCTAGAGCTCAGCGAGCAGGCAGGGTCCCCGGCCTTACCTTTGCCTGCGCTCATGGTGGCAGGCAGGGCAGTGCTCCCTCTCCGCTCTCCTCTCTGGCCCCACCGACTGCGCAGGGATGGATGGAGCAACCACCTTGACGCCTGTCCAGCCGCCCGACCGGCCAGGCTTAACCCCACTGCTGCTGGGCTCAGCCCTTGGGACAGGGTGTCACCCGAGCTGTGCTCCTGGTTTCTCCCTCTAGATCTGTAACTGCCTTTATGGCAACTCCGGGAGGAGGGGTGAAAGGAGATCCCCAGGAGGACAGGCTATGGTGGGAATGGTGGTTCTGGGGGAGGGTGGTCCTCCTGGAGATGGGTTTTGTGGGGGCAGTGATTGTGTAAGGATGGATGGAACAGGAGGTTCCTCAGCAGCAGCACTGCCCCTTCCCTGGGTGCCTGCCCTGGGATGAGCCCTGGAGGTAGATGCTCACACTGCGTCAGGACCCCAGAAACACACACTGGGGATTGCAGCATCTGCCTAGCAGAGGGTCTGGGGATTCCCCTTATGGAAGATGGGCTGAAACATCTGAGGTTTTGTGGTGATGCGAGTGGGAGACGAGCTGAAAAATGGGAAAAAGCTCTTCTCTGTGTAGCACTAGAGAAGCCTCAGGGCTGAACACACAGCCCCCTCCCATGGGTACCTCCTGCCTCGCAGGGGGAGATGGTGCTGACACCACCACATGCCCCTCTGCTTGATGCTGTTGGGCTAAAGCAGAGAGCAAAGCTCCAGTCCCACTGGTGAGGTGATGCCTGTGAGGGTCCCTCCACTCCTCTGTCAGCCCCGCCTATGGTGGCATGATGGTGAATGATGCTCTGCAGCTAATGGATTGCACTCTCTACCTGGCAGCGCATCAAAACCTCCCCAGGGAGGCTGGTGACCTCATTCTGTGCCCCAGGTCATTTCCCCACCAGGGGCCAACGCAGCTTCTGCAGAATCTTTTACCAGTTTCCAGGAAATAATAAATAAATAAATAAATAAAAACTCACTTCTGCCCTAGTGAGAAGAGCCCTGTAGGCCAGCAGCTGCCAGATGGAAAAGCCATGGCCAACCCTTCCTGATATCCTTGTAGCCCCATTCCTCCTTAAAGATGCACCAGGACAGGGTTGGCACTATTCACACCCACTCCTCCAGGAACAAGCATCTCCCCCTGGTGCTGAAGCTCTTCCCAGCCCCCATTCCCCCCCTGCCACTCCCCAAGGTGGAGATCCAGCAGGGATGGGCTCCACCCCTAGCCCCCAACCCCAAGCATCCCCCCCGTCCCCCCCTGTGCCCCCAGTTCCCCCCCAGTGTCTCCCAGTGCCCCCCACTTCCAACCCGGTGTCTCCCAGTGACCCCAGTTCCCACCCAGTGCCTCCCAGT
>JAAGNO010011498.1:3744-13932 GCA_033439905.1 Ceryle rudis
TTTTCTTTTCTTTTCTTTTCTTTTCTTTTCTTTTCTTTTTTTCTTTTCTTTTCTTTTCTTTTCTTTTCTTTTCTTTTTTCTTTTCGTCTCACTCACTTTTCTCATGTCCTAATTGTTCATATCTACTTTATTTTTTTGTCTCATTTTATCACATTTTTATTTCAGTCCATATTCATCCTCTCCCTACCAACTCAGTGATAATTCTAGAAGTGTCTTTAATAGAACTTGTATATTATTTTTGCTGGCAAAACAGACTAGAGAGAAAAACATATCAAGAGTATTTAAAAATATGTGAAGAAAGAAACGTGTACCAGTAAAATAAAAATAACAGACTGAGATTTGGCCAAGATCATGCCATTCATAATACCTGCAGGACAGCTTCAAATTTTGATACCTTTACCATGAATAGATTTTTTTTAATAGTCATATGTGCAGTGAGCTTGTTTTTAAACAAAATCTCTCTCATTTTGTGATAGTATTCATGGTAATTCCTTTATGTACCTTAAAATCAAGATTTTGTGGACATTATAAGACAAAAGTTTTATATCAAGAAAGAGTTTTTCAATCTTCCTCTCAAACTTAGAACTGCATTGTGTGTTTGGATAACAATCGCCAATCTTGAACTAAATTTAGCACACACAAAAATCAAAGTTTTAGAGTACCCAGAAATTATTTTTATTTTAGAATCCAGTGAGTTTTCTGCCCTAGTGACATTATACCAATGACACACTGTCTGCAAGTGAATGAACACAATAGTTTTACCATTTACATTTATATTTTTACTACCTGTTTAGGTAATCTGTACAGTGTGAATGCTATTGCTAATATCAATTAAATCAGGTCAAAAGCGTAACAGCAGGAAAAAGAAATCAGTCAGATACCATATGAAAACCCAAGACACTGGGGCACCTTATGGTATGTGCAAACAATTCACTGTACAATTTCTGGAGAGAGGAAACTGGCATACTGTTGAATACTGTTTTCCTTTGGGTAAAATTTTAATTAAAAAAGCAGCATGGATACAGGTTTTAGATCTTCACTATTCAAGTAGCTGAGATAACTGTTTGAATTTTAAAATCTTATAAAGTATTTCATTAAAAAAGACTTCTGTTATCTCAGTCTTAAAACTGTTTACAATATGATTGACCAGAATTTATGAGTCAAGTGAAACCTGATGTACATCATAACAAAACTTTTAAGTGGTACTGAAAAGATACGATGACTCCTCCTGGATCAAACGTTAAAAGCAAACATCTGTTTTCATATTGGAGGGATGAGGAAAGGTAATTCCTGTTATACACATCTGCTGTGATTCACAGTGACCAAGGGTGTCCAGTGCCTTACTTTTTTTTTACCACTCATCTGATCGTGGCCAGACACATTTCTATTTTACTGAGGAGCTGTATAGGTGAGGATGTTCATACATCTCTATCATGCAATGGGAACAGAGACAAAAGGTCACAGAGAAGCCACATGTATGACCATTAAGCAATGTCTGCATAGTAAGCTATACTGCATGCCCTTTTACCACACTTCTCCTCTGCATTCAGAGATGATCACATTTGTATTCATAGAATACATTTGTGTAAACATAGTTCCATCAAGATATGCTGTAGTCAAGGGTAAATAAAAAAAAAAAAAAAAAAAAAGAAGACATTTTCTGTAAAGACCATTTTTCCTTTCTCAGTTTAATATGGTTACTAGAGGCATATGGGAACTTAATTGACATCCTCTCAGTTTGTGAGGTACTATGTATTTGTACAATGGGTAAAAGCTTTGTTAACTCTGATTTCTAGAGCCTGGAGGTATAGTAGTTAAAAGGATTATTTTTTTTCGTTTTTTTTACTCTCTTCAAACAAAACATGTTTCCTTAGGATATATAAAGATGTGACACCTTTTGAAAAAATACAGAAATGTAAATACAAAACTGGAATATTCAGGTTTTTTTGAATACAGATTTGAGGACTATGAGATACAGAAAATAAAGTTCCAACAATACCTATACCATCAGGTATTATAAACACTTATTCTGATACCTGTGGTATTTCCTTGTGCTTGTAATGTAGGGGAGAGTTTGAAAGAAAATCCAAAATTCAGAATTTGATCTTGTAGACAACAGGCTGAATGTTCACTTAAGGATATCATATGTACTTGCTTTATTGTGTTCCAGAACCATCAATCCCTAATCTGAAGAGAACTGGAGATAAGGAAGTATTTAATTTCTTTTAGTTGCCATTTAAATAGAGGAAGACTATTTCTCTGTATCTCTCACCATTTTCTTGGACTGTTTCCTTCTCTAGTATTGGCTGATACCTTTGTCTCTGCATTTTTATCTTCTAAAGTTCTGCTCAGCACCTATGTTTAAACCTTCTCCATTAACAGGTCATAGTTCCATGCCTTTTGCAACTATTGTCCTAAAATATAATCCTTTATACAACTGTTTGCTTTCTTAAAAATAGTGGAAGTTACTAAGGCCATCACAAGCCTTTCTGTATGATTATCTTGTCACATATACTGTTCACAATATATTTTAGTAAAAAGAAGAGTTATTGGTTCTGTGAGAATATTCCTAACCTAAAAAAATTGAAAATGGGGAAAGATATAGTGTTGATTTAAGGAAACATTTAACTGATGTAGGTAAAGTCAACACCTACACACCAAAGATGGCTCTGTTGCTTTTTGGTGTTATGCACCATGTTTGCATCTATTGGGTAGCTATCACAATTGAAACATAATCTTTGTTAAGTTTCTTTGTTTGTGGTTTTTGTGGTTTGGGTTTTTGTGTGTGTGTGTGTCTGTGGTTTGGGGTTTTTTGGGGAGGGGTTTTTGGGTTTTTGTTTTTGTTTTGTATTTAGCAGTAATTTCTGTTATAATGTTTCTAAGTGAAAGCCTGATGGTAATTTTCCCTGGAGAAATTGATCTGGTTTAAGGAATGGCTGTTATTTCTAACATGCCTCCATGAACTGATAGACATAAGTACCTTGCAAGGCTTTATCTAAAATACTTTTTTGCTTATAATAGTGAAATGTGCTATCATGGGATTATAAAATGTTTAGTATGAAAATTTATAGATAACAAATACATGTAGACATTAAATGTATTTTAGGAGTACCATAGGTATGCTTTCTGATTAAATTTCCTCACCATTATATAAAAATAGTTTTCTAGTTAAGTAATGAATGTATATGGAATACTCTACAGATATCCCCTGTTATTGTTTTGGGAAGTGCTGTTAACAGAACCTTTTTCTGCAATGGAAAATGTACCTAGTCAGAACTTTGTTTATATAAATTATACACACACATAAACTAAGCATACAGATTTATGTTTTGTGTGACCCTTTTAACTCTCTGTACTTGCTGTTAAGTTGTATATTTTTCCATAGGAGCACTGTAACTCATAAGAAAATGACTAACGCTGAAAACTCAGTTAAGTCTCAAAAATAGGCATTAGTTCTGAGACCTGGCACTCCTTTTGGGAAATCAAAGTTTTTATTGCCGGATAAATTAGTGTTTCAAAAGTATGAATACAGATGCTGTTTGCAAATTTGTCACAATCTGTCTTCTGGCAGAAAGAATTTATACTGTATATAGTAATGGAAAACAGAAAAGTGCGTATTTCACTAAATTGCAGCTGTATATAGAAGATTTATATGGTTGTTTTGTGTCAGTGAAACATGTAGGTCTTACAGTATTTCAGTTCAGTATTCCATACAGAATGTTGGTAGTCTTATTTTAAAGTTATTTTATACTTTTTAATAGGATAAATAAAATATAGAATTTGTTGTAGAGAAAGTCATACATAATAACTATGTTTATCAATATTTTACTGCAGAAGATGACTGTGGTAAAAATATTTTTATTCTTACTATAGGCTAGACAGACCATATCTTAGAATTTCCAGTCTGCAAAACATTTTCATAATTCCTAAGTGTCCACTCAGTGCAGTATTAAATGTTTTAGAGGACTTGTATATCAAGCTAGGTGGGCAATTCTAAAAGAAATGGCCAAACTAAGTGACAAAGTCACTTTTCTTTTTATTATAATCAAGTTCATTTAGAGGTTGAATATTCTCAAATAATAGAAAGCTGCACCCAGATGGCAAGTTTCTTTTTACTTGCATGCCTTCACATAATGGAGTCCTACTTTTTTAATTTTTTTTTCTTTACTGTCAATTCCCTTACAATAACCAGCTCAAAAACAGGAGCTAACAATATTTGCAGTTGTGAAGTATTTGATCCAATTACTCTCAGCAACTAAAACCAGAGTTTATTTAAACAGGATTTGCAATAAAACAAGGCATATAAAAATCAGATGCATAGGCAAAGAATTTTTTATCTTTAATCATTAAGCTACCAGTACAAATTGAGCCCTGCAGTTATTTCATTCCCAAAGGAGAGCAGAGATTTAAAGAATTCAGAGGATTAAATATTTGTGTTTGAGTGAACATGCTAAGTGTTTTTGTGGTTGCTATCATTAAAACTGTATTTCAATACTTTATTTTAAATGCATACAATGCACATTCTCTCTAATTGATAGCTTGCAACTCTTCCTAGATACAGGACATTAAGGGCATCTCTGTTATATTGCTGTCCTTCCCACAGATGCCCACAGTTTGTCTGATTTCTAATGTATTGTTTCTCTTTGTCAATATAGACAGTTTAAACTTAGCATTTTTTCTTCAGTAGCAAAGAGCTACATTCTACAATCTGTTATTTCTGTGACAAAAAGCCCAAACATATTGCTTGGTAAAAGTGTGTTCTTCCACTGGAATACACAAACTCCTGAAAATCAGAATATGTTCTATCTAAATTATTCACAATATTTGCTGAATGCAAATGGCTTGCCTTCCCACAGGAATGTAAACATGGAACAGGTGAAATTTTTATTACACTGCTATTAAAAAGACTAAGAAATTAACAAAAAGATAACAAAATACCTAACTATTGCGATAGAAATGGGTGGTAACTTTTCTCAAATAAAAATAACAGCAGTAGGCCAAATGACAGTCTTACACAGGTTTTAACATTTCTTCCAGAATAAAAGCTTATTGATGATGTGTGTCAAATATATATATTATTTATTTATTATTCCTGCATAATTAGTATATTTCTGTAAGCAACAAGGATGTGCCAGGGTGTAAAATAAGTGTGTTGGCTTCCCAGATAGCTATAGAAACTAATTGTCTCTATTCTAATGCTTTAATTTATGTTAAAGCCCATCCTTTACTCTTCTTCCTCATGAATATATTAGCTGCTATTGTGATCCATGTTGAACCTCTTGTTACGTATAAAGTGTGACAGTCACAATTTCCATGATCTTGTTGGATCCTTCATTTTATTCCCTTTTATTAATACTAATCCCTATTATAATAAGTTAGAAAATGCTTCCCAGTAAGGAGTTACATGTTTCAATAGAGCACTGAGTGTGGCTTTTTAAGAATGAAGGTGAAGGATGCAAACTTACTGGAGCCTATCTGCAGTTAATTCATCACAGTAGTTAAATTCCAGAACATCCAAAATATGAATAAATATGCATTATTGCATGTAACAGTGTCATGACCTGTCTGCTAGACCTATAACAGATGCTCTCTGTTAACTACTCTCCCTTTCCAAAGGGGAAGAGAAAGCGAATAAGGGAGAGAGATTTACTGATTAGTAAAGAAAGATAGAGAAGCTTTAGTGAAACTAATAATAATAAAATGAAATATATACAAATATGTACAAAATCAATATTGAACCCAACTCCCCAGATGACAATTAAATCATTGTCACCACTGATGCTGTAGAGTAGACACCGGGGTAAGTCCCAGACTGGACTCAGCAACAGACAGGAACCAGATTCAGGAGCTGGATTCAGGAACACATAGATAGGGATCAAGGCAGAATGGACAGAGTCCTCCTCAGACATAGGTCAATGAAGAAGAGAGCTTGACCCTTGTGATACCTCAGCTTTGTTCTGAATATGACATGTATGGGATAGAATACCTTGTTGATCAGTTTAGGGCCACCTGCCCTGTCTGCCCCTCACCACAGGTGTGGCCTTTTACTTTCTGCACTCCCAACATGGTACACAAGATTTAACAGTGACCTTGGTCTGCATAGGAGCAAGTATAAGCAAGAGAGTCTCTGCATATCAACCTTTGGTAGTAGCTCTAAACATTGAGTGCTATCACTGCTAGAAGCAGACGTTGTCTGAAAATCTGCCATTAGCTTCAGAAAGTGCAATTAGTTAGAAGAGACTGTGCTGAAAAGTAACATCACCAATTAGAATTGCTCTGTTCTAATTCAAAACAGGACAAACCTTTACAGCCCTCATCTAGTAAGTGATAACTCAGTTTTACCTCTTCCTCTGGCAGAGAGAGTTTGAGTCTATGGTTACCATTTTACAGTCAAGTATGCAAATCAGTTTTGTAAAAGAGGGGTGAAAAAAAGAACTTAAATTAGAATAAGGACATGAAGTGAAGCAGGAGATGAGTTTATAATTTACAGGTATTGCCCCTCTTCTTTTTCCAAATGCTTACCCAGAATTCCCTTTATCACTTTGATGATTGCTTTCAGCTCTTGCCCTTTCTTCTCCCTGAAAAAAAAAAAAAAAAAAAAATATATATATATATATATATATAGTCCTGGAAAGTGAGATCAACAGGCCTAGATACCTTGACTGCCAGGACACCCAAGACAGTTATGGCTACATGGTACATTTAGCTATGTGGCAATATTTGATATACTTATGTTCCTGGCTCAATAGTATCTTCAGCTTAATAGAGTGATTACAAAGTACTCCACATTAATTCAGTCTATTGTGCACAATTTTCAAATGATGCGATAGTTTTGATCTTTTCAGGCTTAGAAGTAAATAGAGTCCAGGAATTTTAGTATCAAACTGGCAAACTATTTTGCAAGACAATCTATAGTGTCAGGTGTTGTATGCACAAAGCATATTTAGTGTTCAAATAATAAATTACCATGTCTAAATTCAGACAGGAATGTGTATATGAATCCAGTTTCACAGAAACACCTTCCCTGAGGCTTCTTAATCAAAGTAAGAAACTGATTCAGACATATCTTTTTTTTCTCAGTTTTCTCCTGGCTAATCTGTATATTCTTCCAGTCTGCAGACTGGCTGCTGGGTATCTTGTTGTCATATTTCTATTACAATCCTTAGGCATTCAACAGCTTCCCTTAACATGGAGAAGACACCTCCCACTTTTCTTCTCCTTCCTAAATGTAATATATCATCTTTTGCTTTGTATAGCGAACCTTACTCATTAAACTCTGAAATAGAGCATGGTGCATAGACACAGAAGTTTGCAATGCCTCTGAGTTCCCTTTCTTTATCTGGCTTCAAAAACAATACTTTAAATTCCCAACCAAATGCCTGTAAAAAACCAACCTTGATCGAAACTAATATAACAAAATCCAAGATATTTTAAAAGAGCTGGGCAAATACTTGAAAAAAAAAGCCCAGAATTATTGGGAAATTTTAAGACCAATACACTTGGGAAATATTTCTGAAGTACATTGTCTGCAACCTCTTGAGTAAGTAGTGGAAATGCATGTAACAATAGTTCAAAATATTTGGATTGCCTCCTAACAAGAAGACAAAGATTTAGAATCCATTTTTATTGATTCTTTTTCGGAATATATATTGAATTTTTCCTGTCACATATGCAAAGCAACTCCACTTGCAAGAACAAACAAGTGAACAATCACATCAGGAGACCATACTTTTATGTTCCATTTAAGGAGTCCAAAATCGAAGGTTCTAGTCATGACTTTGTAGCTGTTTTTTCTCCTTTACACAACCTTGGTGGATCTCTGTATCATGGAGAGGGAGTTTGGCCTCTGTAGCCGAAACAGAAGACTGTAACTGCTGTAAATTAAAACTGTATTTATCAGCATATAATTAATAATATTTTGCCCTGAAACCATAAGAAAGCATATTAAAATAGTGCAATGATAGTATATAACTATATAATATTGTAAAAATGTTACAGAATGCTCAGTACAATGTACAAGCATTTTACAGAAGTATATGAACCATGTGAGCTTGAAGTAGTAAACATCTAAATAAAAAATCCTTCCAGACAAAGGTCGATATACACCCAAGGGACTGCAAGGTGGCAGAACATCAAATAGAATTTTAGAATGGTTTGGGTTGGAAGGGATCCTTAAAAATCATCTAATTCCAACCCCCCTGCAGTGATCAGGGACATTTTTAACTAGATCAGGTTGCTCAGAGCCCTGTCCAGCCTGACCTTAAATGTTTCTAGGGATAGGGCATCTATCACCTATCTGGGAAACCTGTTTCAGTGTTTCACCACCCTCATAGTAAAAAATCTTGTCCTTCTAGTCTAGCCTAAATCTATCCTCCTACAGTTTAAAATCATCACCCCTTGTCCTATTGCAACAGACCCTGCTAAAGTGTCTGTCCCAATCTTTCTATAGGCCCACTTTAAGCACTGAAAGGCTGCAATATAGTCTACTCAAGCCTTCTGTTCTCCAGGCTGGGCAGCTCCAACTTCCCTAGTCTTCATAAAAGAGGTGTTCCAGCCCTCTGATCTTTGCATCCCTTGCCAAGTTCAGCCCCAGCTGCACCTTGTCTTTCCTGACCCCATCTCTGCTCAGCTGGGCAGAGTCCCTATACTCTCCCCAGTACAGCTGTCACTGTTTAACTGCCTGTGCAATTCTTTCTTGCCCTTTAGTTTGACCAGCAGGTCTTGACTCAGCCATGCTGGTCTCTTACCTTCCTTGCTTGATTTCTTACACCTGGGAATTGAGTGTTCTTGTGGTCTATGGAAAGTGTCCTTAAAGATCTGACAGCTCTGTTCCGCTCCCTTGTCCCTGAGGGCTGTTTCCCTGGGGTCTTATCAATTAACTCCTTAAAGAGCTGCAGTTTGCATTCCTAAAATTCAGGATACTGACTTTACTCATCACCTGACCCCTATCCCTTAGGACTGTGAACTCCATTAGTGTGTGACCACTGCATCCCAGGCTGCCTCCATGTCACTAATTAGCTCACTTGAGTTGGTGACTATCAGATCCAGTATCACATCACCTCTGGTAGGGCTGTCTATTAGTCTCTATGCACTCCAGGAGTCTCCTGGATTGCCTACAGCTCACTGCATTATTTTTCCAGCAGGTGTCGGGGTGGCTGAAGTCTCCTGGCAGGATGAGAGCCTGTGAGCAGAAAGCCTTCTGTAGCTGGAGTAAGAAGGCTCTGCCAATAGGCTCCCCTTGATTTCATGGCCTGTAGCAGACACCAACCACAAGGTTCTCTTTGTTTCCTTGGTCTCTAATTCTTACCCATAAGCATCAGTGCTAAATAAATGTAAATATCAACTCCAGCGTGCTGTATACTTGAATCTAATTTAAGCCTTAAGTAATAAAGGTTTTCTGTTCATAATGATAATGATTAATAAGGTACAATAAGTAGCCCTTAACAAGAAGTGTGTTGTTAATTAATTTAGTGAAGTTTAATGTTTCAGGCTGTCCTAATTTATCAATCTTATTACATCATTATCAATTTCTATTTTCTATATATATATATATATGTACACATTTATTTAATGACAACACTTGACTCTCAAATGTCCAACTCAACAAAGCTGTAAAGGCTGAACAATTATATCTGAAAGCTTATGATTCTTTACTTTGTATCCTTATACTATTATTGTGTTGTCTTCCCTTTACTCTCATCACATTTTCTCCCCAAGTACATTTATCTTTAGGCAACCAAGTTTTGGTTAGGGTAATCCCAGGATACCTCTGGTGAAAATTAAACCTGGAGCTTTCTATTGCCACGCAGTATGCCTTTTCATTTTTGTATGCATATGAAAGTTGATTCTGAAGAGAGATAAAGTCTAGAAAAAGAAAGCCAAGATAATGTTGCAGAGATATAGACTAAACCCAAATCTTTCTTTTCTAAATTATTATCTGTTTTAAAGTAACTATGAGATAAGTGCTGAAAACCTAATAATTATCAGTAATTTATAATCACAATCATAGCTTCACTATCAGTCTTCAGAGTGAGATGATTTAAAATTATTTCCTTTTGAGCAGTTAGTCTCATGGGTTTTCTCCAGTGTCTGATGGCAATAGTTTGCAAGAGAAATATTTTTTCTTCTAATAGACAAATAGAGAATAGTTTTTTATCAGATGAAGGGTTACATAGTGGTACTAATAAT
>JAAGNO010011499.1:0-10682 GCA_033439905.1 Ceryle rudis
ATTCCAGGGGAGGTCTGACCAGAGCAGAGTAGAGCAGCAGAATCCCCTCTCTCCATCTGCTGGCCACACTTCTTTTGATAAGACCAGGATGCGATTGGCCTTCTGGGCTGCAAGCACACACTGCCATGAGGGCACACAACATATTTCAAGACAGTACAAAGACCTATCTCTACCTTTTAAGTTCTTGCTTTAAAAAAATACTTCTTAAAATTTTCCATAATACTTCTTAATATGCAGAGATAAAATTTCTCTTCTGCCAATGTCAAGAGAGCAGCATTTGGTATCACTACAAGGGCTCATAGTGATGGGATGAGGGGTAGTGGCTTCAAGCTGCAAGAGGGAGATTTAGATGAGAAATTAGCATTAAGTTCTTCACTCTGAGGGTGGTCAGACACTAGAAGAGGTTGTCCAGGGAAGCTGTGGATGCTCCATCACTGGATGTGTTCAAGGCCAGGTTGTATGGGGCTCTGAGCAACCTGCTCTAGTGGGAGGTGTCCCTGCCCATGGCAGGGGGGTTGGAACTCAATGGTCTTTAAGGACCCTATGGGTTGGAAGTCATTTCTATGAAATTACTTTCTCCAAAAACAAGCCAACCACGAAAAATATATATAATCTTTAGAAGTGTCCGGAATTTTATCTTCATTTATGAGTAATTGCTGAAATTTGAGCAAAATCCACTATAAGAAAAGAAACAACCTCCAACAGCAAGAATTTCATCTACACAAAACCCTCTTCAAGGGTCTCCAGAGAACAGGACAACCTAGAGCTTCACAGCAGAGACTCCAAACTGCTGAAGGAAGCAGAAGCTAGACAGGAAGAGTTAAACAAAGCTGCTAAAATTCAGCAGTGTTACAAGCTACTCCAGACTCCGGTTACTCTAACCTACACTGGGTGTCCTCTGCATAAGCACCAGTGTGACTTTGTGGACTGCTGAGACTCAGTCTGTTGCAACTGGCAGAAGTTGCCACAGGCGAGTAATCACAAGAAACTGACCTTGGCAAAAGCACATTTTACACTTCACTGCTGTTCAACTGTGTTCTACTAAAGGGAGAGCAAGTGAGCACAAGCCGAAGGGGGAGGGCGAGAGAACAAAGGGGGACAGGCAGGAAGAGCCGAGGTGGTGGCAGCTGCTTTCAGCTCTACCTGAAGGTTTGAAGATTTTAAGAGAGGTGCATCACCTCCAGTGCCCATTGCAGCCTACATGTGGTTACATCTCAGGCTATCATTTTTAAACCAGTGGGGTCTGCTTTTTTTTTAGGGGGAGAAAGAAGGGAGATTATGTACTAAATTAAGAATTAATACCTCAAAAACGAAATCTCCCAACAAGAGGAAAGAAAAATGTATAGAAGATAATTACAGCTTCACGTTTTCCTATCACTGGGTTTCTGAATAAATGAAGATTTGTAAATTGTTCTTTCCTCCTCTTTGGCTACACGTCCTGGGACAGCATTTCAGAATCAGCCGCAAGAAATGGTAGGGAAGTTGGACTAGAGGGTCCCCAGGGGTCCCTTCCAACCCTGACCATTCCATGAAATAAAACTAAATGTATTCCATGAGGTGTTCAGCAAGACATCTTAGTTCTGATTTTTAAAGTTTCAGTTCAACCTTAACTTCAGAGGCTCACTCAACAGCCCAGCAGCAATTTGCATGAACTAGTAGGGCAGAATTCCCACCACTGCACATACAGCTGGGTCTGTCCTTGTCTGACCATCTCTGGTCTCCTTTGGTTTGGATCAGTTATCACCTGATCTTAAGTCTTCTTAGTTTTCTTAACTTTTTTAGTTTCTGCATTAGATTTTTTCTGGTATTGATTACCACATCTCCACAGAAACAGGAACTGCCAGAGCAACAACAGCATCCAGGCTTCTATCAGCACTAGTATGGCCAGCAGGACTAGGGCAGGGATCTGTACTCAGCGCTGGTGAAGCTGCACCTCTTGATACCGGGTTCAGTTTCGGGCCCCTCACTCCCAGAAGGACATTGAGGATCTGGAGGGTGTCCAGAGAAGGGCAACAGAGCTGGAGAAGGGCCTAGAGCACAAGTCTGGTGAGGAGGAGCTGATGGAGCTGAGGTTGTTCAGCTTGGAGAAAAGGAGGCTCAGGGGAGACCTTCTGGCTCTTGACAGCTCCCTGTCAGGAGGTTGGAGCCAGGTGAGGTCAGTCTCTTCTCCCATGTAACACGCATCAGGACAAGAGGAAACAGCCTCAAGTTGCACCAGGGGAGGTTTAGGTTGGACATTAGGAAAAATGTCTTCCCCAAAAGGGTTGTCAAGGGCTGGCCCGGGCTGCCCAGGGCAGTGGTGGAGTCCTCATCCCTGGAGGGATTGAAGAGATGATGTTAAAGGTCTCTTCCAATCTAAACGGTTGTCTAGTTCTAAGATGGTGCAGAGTCGCATTGTTAGCACTAAGCCACATCCTGCCCAGATTTCACAGCAAGCTTACTGAAGGATCTAACCTTGCAGCTACACTGGGTTTCCAGGATGTGGCTGAAGCAAAACATGGTCAAGCTTTGTACAAGTTCCAGAACACTCAATAGCTCTCCACTTGGGAAGTGTATGAGGCATACAAGTCTAGACAAAATAAAGACTACATGCATTTTATATCATTCTTGGGTCTGTGACCTAAGGATCAGAGCCCTCTAAAAAAATCCCTACTACATGCAGCTTCTCTTCCAAATCCTGAAGAGGCTGCTTCTCTCCTGTGTAGGGCTTCTCCATTCCTCATCTGGTTCCATAATTAACTCAAGAACCCCTCTACAAAAGCCAGCCTTCATTCCTCTCAAACATCCAGGCCTTTCACATCTCTGCCTTCACACATTCTCAAAGCCTCTACCGCAGCTTCTCTACTTCAGTCCTCCAAATGTCGTTCCTACCAGCAGGCTGAAGAAAAGTGGCTTTTTTTGGACAGAGCCACGTTATTACCTTGACCCATTCCCATCTGACAGAGAGCCATCATGGTTTAGTGACCTCCCCTGTCACTGGCCAGGGAGACACAAGACTCGGCCCTGACAGCAGATGGCTGATTCACACACACTGACGTTCAGCGATTCGATCACGCTTAGCCTATAAATTATAAAAACAGCAATTCTATGAAGCATGACTTAAAATTTCAAGGGACTGAAGTATTTCTGAGTCTGAACTTCAGATCTGGGTCAAAAAGGTGTCAGCTGTGGATCTGCAGAATTTTAATCATCTCACCAGATTGCAGTTCTCTTTCTCACAAATAAATGATGTTTGGAGGGCTCACAGGCATGCTTCGTGGCATGCAAGGCAGGACTCTGTCATAGGGGGCTGGATGGGCCACCAAAACACTCACTCCTTCTCTGCAGCGTGTAAAGAACTCTTGTAGGGTCTAAGCAGAGAGTAAAGTTATGTTTGTAATATTTTGCCGACTGTGCGCTTGGGCACAAAATCTTATTATTGAATTTTTTATTGACCGAGTCCTAGAATTATTGGTTATAATAGATAAAAAAAAAAAAAGCATTTGGAAAGAGTGCACTAGTTCTGAAGTAATTGCTGTAGGCCTTCAGGTTTGGCTACAGTGTGGTCAGCACTTCTCACACAAAAGCAAGAAAAGGGTGACAAGAAAATAAGTACCTGAAAGGTACTCACATTCTCAGGACCAGTGAATGCTTCTTTTTACTAGTCCCAAACTGAGGATATCTTTATATTACACAAGAGCACCCTCAGCTGAAAGGAAGGTTTTGACTTCTCTTACTTCTTCGACGCACATCCTGAACAACAGGCTATTAAATTAGTCTCTCTCTTTGTGGCACGCTCTGCCTCTCACACACCACACTGTATTTTAAAAGGATGCATCACTCAATGCTGAACGAGCCATTTGACTTTATAGTTCAGCACCTAGGATCTCATTTTCAAGTAATTTTTCTCATTAGGCAGAATGGACACATTAACTGGGTCTTGCACATCCAGGCAAATAATGACCCATATGCTGGCCACTCTGGGCATCTCACTTCTCTCCTTCTTCCTTCCCCAGCTCTCTCAACTAAGAGAATTCCTGGAAACCAAGATCTTTTCCCAGAAAATACCAGGGCTAACAAATCAAAATCTCGCGATGTTGCAGTATGGTATGGCTGAAAAGTTACTGGCGTGAGATTAGTTTGACCAAAGTACTTCCTCTACTGGCAAAAGATTCATTTGTTTGAATTACACTTACCTCTCTGGAAGGGTTCCAGAAACAAGTCTTGTCTAGTTTAAACTCATCCGATATAACATAATGATATCCTTGAAGTCCAGAGAGTCAGGAGATTCTTCCTTTTCCTTCTAGTTGTGAATATTGAGTGTGATCTACAAGAAAAAGAAAAAAAGAGAGAAAAAAAGTTTGTCAGGCAATCCTTCATGTTCTCAGTGGGTCAGTATTTCCAAAATCCTTACAGAGCACGGCACTGGCTCCAGGAAATTCATCTATCAATTAATCGATTGCTACTGGGTTTCAAGAAAGAATTCAAAGCAAACTTTGTCCTTCCCTAGGTACCTCAAGAAGCCACACCAGGGATTCATTTTTCCATGTCAGATATTCCGTCTCTCCATTGTCTTAAACACAAAGACACTGAAGTGAAAGGCATGATGTTCTTCAGTTTCTTTTTTAAAAAACAAAACATCTACTTTGCATTTTCTGCTATAAATTTAAATCGAGCATCAGGGAATTTGTAGCTTTTTGTTTGAACTTACCCAAGAGAAAGGTTACAGTTGCTGTGAAGTGCGAATACACTTCACAAAACCAACAGCAACCCCTGAAACGTAAGTTAAAGCGTGAAAAACATAAAATAGCCTTTCTCCTATCAGACCAATTAATCAATAGCTATTGGTGGTTAAGTTAAGCACTCAACAGCTTTGTCGAATAAACACATTTCAGTCTAGGAACAGCTGTGAAAACTTCAGCAAACTTTATTCTCAGCAGTGTTCTGCTAACTCGGGAATTTCTACTTTTCCAGGGAACATCACTTTTTCTGGATAGCACGTTGAACACGTAATTTTGCAGATACTCGTGCTGTGTAATATCAGCACGATCTTTCCAGTTCTTTCGGCAACAGCAAGCAAACTCACAAAAGCTTTTCCTCAGCTTTCACAGGCATGTGTGTGCCTCTCTCTCAGTACCCGGGCCGCCGTGCCAATATGTAGGATTAAACTTTTTCCAAGGTTGAATAAGCCACCATCTGTCTATCTTGTGTGGTGCTGTGCGCCATCCGGGAGACTTGTCCCTTAGAGCATGTTTCTACCATATGTCACTCCTGAGTGATCAGTTATGCCAAGACATTTGGGAAAAAATGACTAAGTCGAGTTGGAAAACCCTTTCCGAATTCCAGAGGAGGTTTGCCAAGCCTGTATTTGCAAATAACTTCGCATCCAACAATTTTTGCGCATATTCTATTTAACGATAAATAGCCTAACGGACAAAAGAATCCTTTGGATGACTGGACAATGGAGGGCAGGTACATCACCCAAAGAATTTTTGTTTAATCTGCCATCCATTATCCAGAACTCACATATTTTTTAATAAGCCAAGAGACATCTTCAGGTAGGAGACATCTTCAGGAAAAATTCAAGGAAATTTGCAGAAGAACATGGGACTATTTTAAGTTACGGGACGTAAAGACTGTATTTCAAGAAAGGCTCCACTTGGTGGTTTAAAGCCCCAATAAATTAGTCATTTCTTTCAAAATACTCAACTAAAAATACCTAAGGCAATGGAACGCAAAGCTTTTTCCTAATCCTAACTCTATCTGAAGTGCTCACCTGCATGCAAAGCGATCGCCGAAACTAAATGTTAAACCGCTGATAGATCATAGTTCACGCGATTAGAATTTGTCTAATAAAGAATACGACTCTATCCTATTTTAGATTTAAAGGACCATTTTACGTTCCAGTTCCTCAATTATTAAATTAAAACTGAAGCCAGCATTGTTCTTATGGCCAGCTCAAGGCTGCTCATTTACATAACTGACTTTCAAGGGCACTTGGTTGCGCAGCAATTAACACCAGCGAAGAATCTCCCAGATCTGCTACTTAATGTCAAGAAAGACATTCTTGAGAACACTAAAAGAAGAGACAAATTAGTAAGTCGTGATTACAGCCTCCTTAAGTAAGTTTAACATGGGAAGGAAACCTATTCCTAAGGGCAATAGTATTAAATATCAAAAGAGAAATTATAGGAATTGTTACATTTGGTGACAAAAGTGAGATGAGGAGCAGTACTGAAGTCCAAGAGAGAACACTCACAGAAGTCTGAGGGGTCTGTGTTTTGCCTTCAGACTCTGGGCAATCACTGAAAAAAAGGGGAAGATGTGAAACGAGAATTCACTCCCGCCCTTGGGATTTGTAGAGCAAAGGGTAACAAAAAGCAGAAAAAGATTATGTTAGACAAAATAATCACCTCTTTTCAGCACTGGTTTTCTAAAGGAAAATGAGATGAATTATCCCCTCAGAAAGGATTACTTGTTTTTCTGCTAGGCAAAACTGGCCCACTTGCCCACGTAACACACTGAATGACTCTGAAGCCAGCATATTTTTTGAAAGGTTCAGCTCCTTCCTTGCCCACTCCAACAGCCTGAAGCATTTTCCCTGCTCGGCCAAGAGAGACTGGAGATGCTGGTTTTACAGCACCAACTCACTGCTGACCCTTCTTATCCCAGCGGGAAATGTTTAGACTCCCGTGCGTCTGCTCCAACATACCCCCTGCTTCTTCCATCCATTTACAGGTCCAAATAATCTTCCCTTTAGGATGAAACATGATTGTGGTTTATCACTGACTGACTCAGAGGGCTACAAATGAGGACAAGAGGAAGGGAGGGAAATGTATCAAAGTTGCCAATTAAGAAAATTCTCAATTCTGGATGAGCACTTGAGCTATGAAACTGGTCAAAGGCTTCCTCACAGATGCAGGAGCTACGTGGCTTCTGCACGATCACCTCTTGCCAGAACTACAGAGGAACCCACAGTTTCTCCTACAACAGTCAGCGTGAAGATTGCCCACGTAGATGTAAGGAAATCTACGAAATAAACAACATAAAGGGTGTAAAAATGGATAAAGATGAATTTTTTTCTTTCCTTTTTTTTCCCTTATTTTTTCCTTATTTTTCTTTCCTTATATTCTTTCCCTTATTTGTCCTTTGCGTTCAGCTGAGAAGGCTCAGGATGTGTCACCTGTTTGTCCCACACTAGTACAGAGATACAAGCAGGAACGCTTTCAATCTTTAAACAAATTATGGTTTTTAGCTTGGTTTAAACAGGAACATGCAAATCCACTCCCCTAGGAATAAATTCACTCTGTGGCACAACTCAGTATTTCTGCTAGATAAACACAAAACTTAACTGAAACACGTGCTGATAAATCTAAGACCAGGACACGTAAACGGCAGCGAGAGTGAAATTTATCTCCACAGGAAACCTCACTTAGAGGGGATGACCGTGGTGTTTACAGACAACAAAGGCTCTCCAAGCACCGAGCCAAACTCAAAGAGTTGTGATGTTCCCCGAGCCACCCATCTGCAGGGTATTTCATATTGTCCCATATTCATTCATCAGCAGAGACTCTGGGCCCTAACTGGCATGAGTTTCACTGATGGAGATGGAAGGCAAAACACAGAGGATGGTGGGAAGCTGTCGAAAGACTCTGAAAAATGCCAGGGAGCCAGTCCTCTAACATAAAGTCCTTTCTGCAAGTGCTACAATAGAAAAAGTGTTTCTTGCTCAAAATGTTGATGCAATACTAAAAAAAAAAAAAAAAAAAAAAAAAAGATAGAAATCAATAAAACACGGTCCATTTTTTCACCGATAATTAATATTCCTAAACTAACACCAACAAAGAGAAATTCCATACAAGTAGCTTGGAGTTTACCGAGTCACCTTTCTTAGGGTTGCAAAAAGATGGGTTGGGGGGGGGAGTAAAAATACAAAAGAAAAGGTTTGCTTTTTCCAAGCAGCTTTCCTCGTGTATCTCTCTTCACTTCCCCCTCCTCCACACAAAACCCAAGAAAATCTGCCATTGCTTTAGGTCAAAGGAAAAACAGGCCCAGCTGCCGCAAGCCAAACACCGTACAGGTTTGCTATCTCCCCTGCTGTTTTGGCTTGAGCTCTTCAGACTGGAAAATTCGGAAGCACGATCTCCCAAGCTCTATAAATGCCAGAACCATCTAAGAGGAAAATAGGACAAGGCCACCCCCAGGCAAGTTTGTACTAAAATCTGCTGGCTGCAAGGCAAAAATACAGTAAACATCGCATAGGGACAGGCTGCTCCTTGGAAAAGATTCCACAAGAACAATATAGCTTCCAAAGAAAGGGACTTCTGGAGAAAGAATCAAAAAAATGCAATGTTTTAAGATCTCTGTGAGGCGTTAGCGAGCTAATAGCACGCTCAGCGACAAACCGTGTGACAGGCAATATGTTTTTGACATTAATCCAAAGAAGAAATGTAAAAGCGACATTGAACGTTCTCTGCGAAGCGGTAACAAATTGAGTATCCTAGAATAGTTCTGCAGTTCACTAAGGAAATTTCACTTGTGACAATTGATTTCATGGAATAAAACAAGTAGTAATAAGCAATTAAACCGTCAATACCATCATCTTGTCTTCTCAGGAAAGACAATTTAAGTTAAGTTTTTGTAGTCCTTGAGAGATGAACTTTGTAACTGATCACTGTATGTTTTAAACATGCTCCGTACTGACTCAACCTAGAAAAACAAGCCAAAAACAGAAGTTGAAACATCCTTTTTCCTGTATAGCTCCAATTTGCAGTAGCAAGAAGCTAAACAACATGCTCTCCACCAGATGGCTGAAATAAAAAGAACACTCTTTCTGATTAATTAGGAAACAAATGAATCTGCTGTTAGCACAACAAGCTACCATCAGGAAACCTGGGCTCCCGTTGAACTTTGGTATTCGTGCTTTCTGTCTTCAGGACCATCTCAAGAGTCATCTCTCATTTCAGGAACAAAACACGAGACACCCAAGTCCATCACACACAGGTACCACACCACAGATACTGCATAACCCTTTTCACAGACAAGTAACACTGTGAGAGAGAAATTTCCTATAAGAGAAAGTGCCCATCAGAATAGAAATGCACGAAGGTCACCTCGTGCTGTGAGGAGAGTCACGAGGTACGACACCATATCCCTCGACGGGGTTCAGTGAGCAGTGGAGGCTGGTTGGTGCACACCGGAGCTCTGCAGCTGCTCCGGGAAGCGGAAATCCCCAGGCCAGATATAGCACAAGAAGCAAGGATGCGACAGCCCAAGCAACAGAGGCCAGCCCACGGGTCTCTGGTGAGGCTGCCAAGGATGGTGGTTAACACCTCGAGCGAAGGTTCAGAATGCAGTGCAGACGCTGGGGGTGGAGCTGGGGGAAGGCAACAACCACACAGGACATGCACAAAACGCAGGCACGTGGCTGCATTTTGAACACGTGGATATAATGCTGAGACGACTGACCTTGGGAACTGAGCTCACCCAGCCTGGGGAGGTGCAGGGAGATGCAGCTCCCAGATTCCTTTCCATGAACAACTGCTTTTTAGCACCAAACCTGGGACTGGTGTTTCAGTGACAGCAGTTAAAGAAGGACCTCTTCAGAAGCAGCTGGCAACGCATGGAGAAGGAACCCGCCACATCTGAAGGCTAAAGCACGGGTTCACCTTCTGCCACAAGAATGCGTGTGCCTTAGTGAGGCTGCCAACAAACCCACACCACTATAGCTTAAGAGTATTTCTCCTACGTGAGCAACTGAAGTTCTCCAATGCGCCGAGAGAGTTATTTCACAGGGACAAAGGGAATGGTGGAGACATCTACCAGAAACTAAATCCAAGCCTGCTTTTTAAAACCCAAGTAAAGGTATCCTTTAAGTTGTCGAGGAAGCTGGGAGACTTAAGAAAAACCCAAAAAGGCTTCCTCACGTTCCAACTCGTATTGGAAGAGACCATGAAAAATGGAACCTGTGCACCCTCTCCTCATGCCTCACAATATCGCAAACCTCAAGAATATCTTCCAGTGTCTCTTCTTTCCAGGATAAAGAGGGGGTTTAGTACATAAGCCTTTCCACAGCTCTCATGACTGCTACCTTCTCAATTTTTTTCCCATCCTGCTGTGCTGTTTCTGAGCTGAAAGCACCTGAACTACAGGATGCCATCAGTTTTTATTCTCTATTCTTCTATTAATATTTCCTAGCATTTGATATGCTTTTCTGATCAGAGTAGCGCAGCGAGTTCCCATTTTACATTGCTGGTTATCATAACCTGGTAACTGACTCACTCATGGGAACAGTCAGCTCAAACCTCATCATTTTTCAGTGGAATTACTGTTATTTTTCTCCATGTTAATCACTTTCCATTGATCTGCACTGAATTTTACCTGTTCTACTACTCAGTCACACAGCAGCCATGTTGGGCTCTCCTCCAATTCTTCATGGTTCACTTCAACCTTACTATCATGACCAAGTCAGAATCATCAGCAAACTCTCTCACTTCATCAAGACGACCCTTTTCCTGTGTTCCTTCTGTGTGTTGAATACATCAACCAGTCCAACTGTACTGATGACTGTCAGAAGAGACGACCTACTCCTTGTCCTGGTTTGAGTTAGAACAGAACCAGTTCTCCGTTCAGTGCTTTCCCTTCCCAGCTCAGCCTCCCCTCAGCCCCTGCACTCTCTCAAGTTCACAGCACATTTCCTCAGC
>JAAGNO010011499.1:11224-26781 GCA_033439905.1 Ceryle rudis
GTGTTCAGAGTCACTGCCAAGGGCTGGGCTGGGCAGAAAGGCTCTTGCTTAGACTTGCTCCCCTGCAGACCAAGGTCATTGCTCAACCTTGTGCCCCATGTTGGGGTGCAGTAAGAGGTGGCACCTGTGGGGACGAGCAGCCAGGACAGGTCACCCTGAACTGACCAACAAAGGATTCCATCCTGTATACATCATATTCAGCATGAAGCTGAGGGATCATGAAGGTCAAGCCTCTTCTTCACAGAATGTTAGGGGTTAGAATGGACCTCCGAAGATCATCAAGTCCAACCCCCCTTGCCAATGGCCGGTGTCCAAGGAGGACTCCATCCATTCTGCCTTTGATCCCCATCCATGTGTTCCTGAATCCAGTTCCAGAATCCAGTTCCTGTCTGCCACTGAATCCCATCCGGGACTTCCCCAGTGCTTACTCTGCAGCATCAGTAGTGCCAGTAACACAACTGTTATTGGGGGATTGGGTTCAGTACTGGATTTGTGTATATTTGTATACATTCCATTTTACTGTTACTGTTTCATTAAAGCTGGCTTAGTTTTCCAATCGCTAAGTGTCCCTTACTCCCTTTCTCTTCCCCTTTGAGAAGGGAGAGGGGTTATAGAGAGCAGCTGTCATTGGTCTAATGGCTGGCCCATCCCTAACCCTTGACATTCCTACCTCATTCTTCCTATCTTTGACTCACGTATTAGTCCATGACATAACCCTCCTTCGTGCACAGTTGCTTGGCTTTGTTCTGGTAAAGAACACGGTCAGTGACCTCTGAATGCCATCCAGATCTCTGTTACTCACTTCCATGTTCACCACCTCAGAGGGCTTCACTAACTTGAAAAAATGTCATTTCCCTTCATAAAAGAAAAGTTGACTCTTCCTGCAGAGCTTATATCCATTCAGGTAACACATATGTAAATAACCTTGTTATGAAGTAGATTTTATCCTTGCAATAGATTCATTCTGCATCTCTGCAGACAAGATGTTAGAGAACTACATAATGTAGGGGTTTTTTTGTTTGTTTATATTTTTATTTGTATTTGTTTATTTTGAAGCCAAACAGACAGGGAATTTAAGGTTCTATATATGGCTTCATATTTGACTAAGAAGTGGCACAGGCACAAGAACAAGAATTTCTCCTTTAGTAACTTTTCAGGGAAGACAAGACTTTATTCATTTTTCTAACATTTTTTAATCTGAGGAACAAAATGTACGTAAATATTTTAAAAATTCAGAATATTTTCCTGCTGTTTGCAAGATGTGTGGGACTGCCGGCAACTGCACAGCACCAGAAAATTCTCAGTTGGAAACTTACAGCTTCTCCCAGCTTTTCTCCTTCATCTTAGGCAAATTTCAACTGGTCTTTCCCAAATTAACAGACTCATTTCCATCCCTCTACAGGCTCATTTTTGCTGACCATTAAGTTAAAGGGGCAGGGAACTGTGTCCTTCCAGCCTCCCCATCCTAGCCTTTTCCTGCTAGCACACCATGGAGGGTATGGGTGCACCCCCCTAAATTCTGAGAAGATCTGACAATGATTTGTAGGAGTTAGGAAACTGGTTCCACTTACTCCCCTGTGATCCTGCATTAACAACAGCCACAGCCCAATCCTTACACTTATGTCCGAAACCTGCAATGACACCTCTCCTAAAAGCTCTGTCCCAACATTTATCCTAGAGCAATGCCTCTAATAACCTCAGCTTCTTTGGTTTCCCCACTTCCAGACTCTTTGTATCTGGCTCGTTCCTGTGAACGGTGGCCAGAAGCTCTGAAGAGCACAGGACACAAGACGAGTGCTGGCACCCTCCATTTACATTACATCTCACACCCAATAACTACTTCATCAACAAGCTAAAAAGACCAAGAAAGTAGCACAAAGAAAAATTTCAACCAAGTGTGGCTTCATCATTAAAACCTCTCTTTATTCGAGCTTTTTTGTTTGGTTTCATTCTATCGAGAGGCAGGAGCTCTGTAAACACATTTGCTTAGTTTCCACGTCTGTTGCCAAATTTCCATCCTGCGGAACCAATTTTAAACAGAAAAAAAAAAAAAAAAAAAAAGAAGTGTCTCTTCCCATCCTCTCTGTTCCTGTGTCATTCTTAGTAAGGATACAGAGTAAAAACTGAATGGAAACGAACTAGTCATGGTGGGGTTCAAATCCAAATGTTAACTTTTTTTGTTTGTTTTTTAGTTGCAATAAAAATAAATAAATAAATAAGTCCAGATCACTTTGATCCATTCCTCCTTTCTTGCAGCTACGGAAAGTTTTTAAACCAAAGGCTGCCAACAAAGACTTTGTTATAAACTGGAGTTCACAGTTATTTTTATGGAATTTTGTCTCAGCAACTATTAGCTCAAGCAGTTCTCATGAAAATATTTCCAAACCAACAACTTGGATAAATATTTCCAGCAAAGCAAAATAATCCCCAGCTCCTAAATACAACTCCTAACTTCTTTTTTTAACTTCGCTTCATCCTTTGGAAAACTAGTACAGCTTTAAAAATGGGAAAGACAGAAAAGGGAGAAAGGAGACCAAAAAAAACCCCCAAAACTAAGAACTTCAAGCAGTCACTAGTATCTGGGGGTTATAGCAGATGCAGAACTGGAGATGGAGCTGAGATCTGGGAAATAATCTTCCACATATACACAAGTATAAATGGCAAAAGAAAAAGAACCCCTGTAATTCCAAATAGCACAGTACTTGCCTAGCAGAGAGCTCTCCAGTAGATCCAGCCGCTGTTGGCCCACACTCATGGCTGGAGTTCCCACACTAACATAAAGGATCTCGTAAACAGGAAAGAAAATCTGATGGACTTTGTATTATCATTTTGTTTAGCTTTTTTGGAGAGGGAGGGCAAAGAAAACGTTTATCATAACGCTTTTCATATCTGTCAGATGTTGCATGTTTTATGTAACTATCACACATTTGGCAAACTCTTCCTACCTACCCATATGCTACGGAAAAGCTCAAACTGTGGAAGAGAAACCTTCCTCCACAAAGTAAATTTCTTGTTCAGATGAACTGTGAGTTACACCCAGGGCTCCAAGAGCTCTGCGCTCTCATCTCTTCGCTAGGACTGATCATAAAATCATGGAATGGTTTGGGTTGGAAGAGATCTTTGAAGGTCATCTAGTCCAAACTCCCTTCACTGAGCAAGGACATCTGCAACTAGAGCAGGTTGCTCAGAGCCCTGGCCAATCTCACCTGCAATGGTTTCAAGGATGGGGCAGCGACCACCTCTCTGGGCAGCCTGGGCCAGGGTCTTGCCACCTTCAGTGTAAAATATATCTTCCTTCTCTCCAGTCTAAATCTCCCCTCTTTTTAGTTTAAAACCATCAACCCTTCTCCTGTTGCAACAGGCCCTGTTAAAAAATCTGTACCCATCTTTCCTGTAGGCCCCCTTTAAGTACTTAAAGGCCACAACAAGGTCTCCTCAGAGCCTTCTTTTCTCCAGACTGAACAACCCCAACTCTTTCAGCCTGGCCTTCTAGCAGAGGGGTTCCAGCCCTCAGATCATTTATGTGTCCTCCTCTAAACACACTCCAACAGGTTCACGTCTGTCTTGTGCTGAGGAATCCAGAATTGGACACTTCCACGTAACCCAGAACTTGCACATCTGCCTCCCTGGGCAGCAGAACTATCTGCCCTGTGCTTCACACGCACCAGAACAGCAGCTGCATTGGATCATTCCACATACCAGAGCACCATGCAGATGCAGTATGACCCGGGCAAGCCCTCATTCACGCACCTTCAAAGGCTCTTCCAGAACACAAGTGCCAGATGTGTTTGTGTGACGGGCCAGTACATTACGATCACCAGTGACCAGGTCCATTACCTGAAGCAGAATACAAGGACACCCAGATCCACAACACCACCACGGAACACAGGGGCAGTCAGCTGGGCATTACAGCTGCTCCCAGGGGCCAGCCCACACCGGACATACTATTCTGCTTGTGACAACTCTTCTCTTTCACCTTAAGCAGAAGAGGCCCCCACCTCTGATCCTGAATTGAAACTTTATTCATCATATGTAAGAAACTAAAATACAAGCTCCACAGGTAGTCCTGAAATTGGTTATTTTCCAGCTTTTTTGTGCAGTATATAGGGGAAAATGGCAGTAGCTGTGACAAGTGGGATCTGCTACCAGAATACCCCAGCAGAGGAATGAGAAATGTCTGGAGAGCATGTAGGAAGCTATGGAGAAGCAGAAGACGGCGTGTCACAGAGCCTTTGAGCATGACCGGAGAAAAAAGTAACCCTCCTCAAACAATAAGGCTAAAATGCAAACAGCAACGAGGAAGCAGATGCTGAGAAGACTCCAGGTGCAGAAGAACAGGAGAGGGTGTTCTAGGCAACCAAAAAGAACATTCCTTCTTGGCTCACCACTGAGACATATTTTAGAATCTGGAATTCGAGTGATAGATTTGCAGAGCAAACTGGCAGTGCATTTCAATCACCAGAGCTTTCACCTGCAACACATCCATCCAAGTTAAAAATGTTTTCAACTGAAGTAATTTACTAATTAAAATCTTCATATAAATGTTATAAAAAGTTGTGTATCTTGGCAAATCTGCACCACAAGCAGTCCTCCCGACACACAACCTCGCTACCAGAATTCACGTTCCTCAGCAGGTTCAGCTGTGAGGCCAAGCAGGAAATACCTGCTACTTCCCATATCTGGAGTCAGAGCTTGTTGGTTAAGAGCTTGCGTGGGACCTCAAACTGCAGATGGACCAACTACCTTATCTACTGGGATTGGTCAGTCAGCATTTGTTGCTGACTTTGTTTGGAAAGCCGCTTCACAAGCCTTTGGAGCCCCCTGAGCTGCAGAAAAAAAAAAATAAAATCTGTGGATCAAATATGTAGACACAGTTGAGAATCGTGATACACTTGAGCTAACAAGAACACGGAGAGCCTGTGATTACAGCAACCACGGAAGGTTTCTGAAAGGGAAGATCAAGAGTCACAGTTTTGAAAGGAAAAAGTGAGCTGTCAAGTGACTGACGGGGAGGTTGCAACAGGATGTTTCACTGCATCTGCAGAAAATAGTGCTAATCCCACCCATGAAACAAGAACAGAAAAGGGACTTAAGTGATTAAAAGACACAGCACTTGTTCCTTAATCTAGAAAATGAATCCTGCGAGGAAGTAGGATGGAATAAGGGTGGGACAGACTGATGGACAAGAGCAGGCTGCACTAGAGACCTACAGGATACAAGTAACTTGTGCTGACTGAACCATTTCTAACCAAAGTCTTGTCAATGCCCTACAACAGGGAGCAAATCCTTGTACTGTCCTCTCCTGGCCCCACCTGACCACAGCTGCAGCTCTCCATCTGAACCCAATGGGCAAAAGAAATCTCCAGTGAGCAGAGCAGGGGAAAAAATTTATTCATCTGTCAAGTTTTTACTGTAATTGCCTATGATCATGAAGTCCTGCCTGTTATTTCTAACAAGGTACCAAGGCACTGGATATTAATTTCTAGGAATCAAATGAGGCAGACAAGCTCAGAGGAAGAAACACGATGGGGTTTTTTTAAGTGCTAACTGTTGCTATGCTAGGTAGGCAGCATGGGTTTTATTAACATAATGGAAATTTCTGTAGCAAATTGTTTCAGAAATGCTGATAAATGCCTGCAGAAGTGCAGTGTGATTTATGAACCTCAATCTCATGGAAATTAAAGGCCACTCCTGGATGGTATGTATGTTAAAGATCCTGAGTTTTTGAGATTCCTTTCTTTGGTGCAGAATGCACTCTGGTGGAAATGCAGATTGTGGAAAATACTCCTGCCTCGCAACTACACCAATAAACTAGATGGATTACATAAAATTATCAACCTCCCTAAATCTTTCTCAAGTACACTGTCCATTTTATGCTCACTTAGAATAGTGATAACACAACAAGGAACTCCACTGCTGTCTTACAATGGACACAGGCACAGAAAACAAAGGCATCAACTCACCACTTATTTTCAAACAGCCAATTATTTAATCCCTGTTAAAGTAATAACAAAGAACATAAATTAAGATATCCTGACTTAGACATATACCGAATCTCTTCTCCATCCAGTTTAGGATCCTGTTCCCAGTTTTGGGTTTAAGTTACTTGATAACAACAGAGCCTGATTTAAAAAAGTCTCTACTGGGTTTGCGTGGCAAAGTCTTAGTAGCAGGGGGTCTATCGAGGTGGCTTCTGTAAGAAGCTGGCAGAAGCTTCCCCCATGCCCGATGGAGGCAATGCAGCCAGCTCCAAAACTGACCCACTGCTGGCCGAGGCCAAGCCCCTCAGTGATGGTGGTAGTGCCTCTGGCATAACAGATTCTATAGGCCAAACGTGCCTGTAAAATGGAACATGACTTAGAGGAGAGTGAGTGATGTGTCACATGTTGCTACTTTCACCCTTCAAGGTAAAAAGGAGTATGTCTTTCAAGTTGAGTCCAGAGCTACAGCCTTCTTTGAGACAGAGAAGAAAAAACTATACAGTCTACTAAAAAAGTAAAAGTAAAACAGAAGAAATTTATCAATTATATGCTTAATCTTCTCATCTGTAGCTGCATCAAGGCAGCTGCACATGCGCAGACTACCACACGCTGTAACAACTTCGTCAACTATGCCACAATAGTTCACCATCTTTGTAAATTCTGCAGCTTACGTCACCTCCCAAATCCTCTGCTTAATTTACTCACCCAGCTACAGAAAAACCTAAGTAATCTAAAGAATCAATAATATACAGGATTTGTCTAACACATCTTGCAAAATAAGACTGTGGAACCAGCCTGATGAACTAAAACCAAAACTGTTTTAGGGTGCGAGTCCTCAGCTGGCCGAGCGGGGCACTTCGCATGGCACGGATCGTTCCTCTCGGACAACGACACAGCACCCGCAGAAGCTGTATCTGTTCAACTTGCCAGGACTGAAAACCAGCTCATGTCACACGATGTACACTGTTTTCACGTATTCATTTCTGACTTGTCTGATGGCATTAAAAGACCCCACAGCAGACCCTATCACAGGAAAAAACCCACCACCTATTGCCACTGACTGCCCAGAGAAAGGTAACGCCATTTGGCTGAGGGACAGCAGGTGCACCAACAGGGTCACCTGGGACAATGAGGTTGTGCCAGTAACTAGGAATCCACTGAAGCAAATCACATGGATGGAAAAAAAAAGTAGTTTTATGTATATGGAGTATCTTCTCTTAAGCAGCTCCATGTTAAAGAGCGCTCCATCATTTAGAGCTTCACTTGTGAAACCACCTAAGCACGGAAGGAAAAAGTGAGTCACTGGTAACTGAATTTTTTCAGCACCTTAAAAAAATCTAGACCATTGATCTTAAAATGACACTTCCAGAAGATCGCAGCTCCGTGTAAATTGTTTTAACCCATTAGTAGCACTATAAAACTATTTTCTCTTGTCACAGCACTTTCATGGTTGCCCTCTTCTGATGTTCAGGTAACGACTTGCATTTTTTTGATGTTCATTTAATGAACAGGTCCAGACAACTGCTTTCCCTTTCCCATCCTTAGGCTCCTGCTAAGCAGCAGCAATAAAAATCATCACAATAACACAGGGAAACATTTTAAAATGTTAACTACTACGAAGATTTCAGCAGCTATAGTATATGGAACTACCTGCAGTTTAGTCAGTTCCACACAGTAGTTAGGACTGATTGTGTTACTTCTACTGGTACCAACACAACTCTCAGCGATGAAAACATCTGTGCAGTGGAGAGCCAAGTGAGGGAGAAGGGACAGGAACAGAGAAATACGTGGAAATGCCAAGGAAAAGGGAAGAGAACAGTTTAAGAAGCTTTGGAAACTGCAAAGGCGGGCAGTGAAAAGGTAGTTTATACAAACACAGATTGTTTTCCCAGACAGCTGTGAAGTTAGAACACTTCCTTAATATATCATTTCGATGTGGAAACAGTAAAAGAAGGAAACAGGGAAAAAAGCAGCAAGTGACGTACAGAAAAACTGCCCACTCCTTTCTGTCCAGGGACATTTTGTTCTTCTCCAGTCTGTTTTGGAGCATCTACAGCACTGACACGGGGAGAAGGCTGTAAGGAGAAGTTTACATATGACAGAAGACAGACACTTGCCTTGCGTGCACACTGTCACTGTGAATTAGGCATGAGCTGACAAGCTAAAGACCTGGCTTTGCAGTCTCATCATTCAATCATCCATCCAATCTCATCAATTGAGCAAGGCAGTGACACATGTCCCCTCTAGCTTAAATGACAGTAAAACTGTGGCTTGTAATCACAGGTCATCTTCAAACAACACTTACCATTAAGGATGGGTTTGTTCCGAACCAATTGTTTGTTGAGAATTACTCTGGTGTGATTCTTCTCTCCACTCCACTTAACTCGTGCGTTTAACACCAGTTAGAAGAACACACCAAAATGAGACTTTTGTAATTTCTTAGCAATAAGTTAACAATAAATGACATTGGGTAGAATGCAAAATTAGCCATTTCCAATCTCAAAACTTTGATAAAAATAAGGTCAACTTCTGCAACTGAGTCTTTGGCTCGTGCTAAATTATGCTGCCTTAATTACTGTATAGAAACTGTCTCAAATTACCCGGGACGTAAAAATTTGAGAAATAAGCCAAAAAATATATGACAACACAGGTACTCTTAAAAAACAGTGCCTCATTTACACATAGTATCTGATGGTTTTGTGACATCTAAAATGCTTCTTTTGTTCTGAATTTGCCAAATGGGGATTTTGTTCTTTATTGCCCTTCTCCAGAAAAGATCCGAGTGGTAGCTGTCATCTCTTTTTATGGAACTTGAGGGGTAACCCTGGACTAAGTCAGCACAAGTGTCACCTCAAAGGATGCTGATGGAGCCAGTGGAAAAACAACAGGAAGAAAAGTTACATTTCTCTAGAAAGGGTAAAAGTAAAGTTAGAATCACTACTGCAGGAAGAGGAGAGGCTCAGCTGGAGCTCATTCACCAGTTTCAAAACACTAAGAATTCCTTCAGTAAAAAAAGGCACAAATCCAACAGACACCACAGCAGCATCTCCGGGGAATGAGAGACAGAAGGACAGATTATCCACTAGTTAGAGAAACATCATCAAATCCCTACTAACATAATTTGCTTTGTGATAGTTCATATCGGCTGAGGATGTGCCTTGAGGATAACTGGAAGTTTGTTTTTCCTCTCACAGCGCCCGACGTGTCGCACGCGCCTCCCAGATTCTACCACGCTCAAATGAAATTCTAACCGCCCGGCGCAGCCGTTTCATCACAAGTTTATTTTTCTCTATTTCACCCTCACCACCTTCCCTCTCAACCAGATCCATCTCAAACATCTGCTAACAGCTACAGAAAATACGGCAACAGAGTTCTGGGACAGCACACAAACACCACCCAAAATACCTACTGTCATCAGGAAAATGGCTTTTAGAATTTGCACTCAGCGAACTGTTGAACGTGCCATTTTTCCTTCCCTCTGACAGGAATGTTTTTATCCAAGTCCAAAGTAAGGAACAGCTTTTAGCTAAGGCTATGCACACTGTTTGCCAAGTAACCGCACTCTCAACAAGACTGCTATTACATTTTAACCAGATTCATATTTTCACCTCAGCACTGCTATAAATGATCCCACATTCATCAGAAACTGGAGGACCTGAACCATACTTCAAACTGATGCCCACCAGGAAACCTGTCCCCTCTACCACCTCTCCCATCCAGTCTGGACACTTCCTTTCCACCTGACCTTTTTGCCTCAATTTCAAGGAGTTTTCAACAAAATATTTCTGTCCTTCCAGAACCCGAGTGATGGGAGGTGTAACAAACAGGTAATTAGTCACTCCAGATCTATATCAGGTATAATTATTATCGGCTTGTGCAAAAAGATCACTTCAGTGTGGCAAACGGTTCAATAGCGTTCAGTCCACGAGAAGTCTTTAAATCAAAAAACAAACCAAAAAAATATTTTTAATAATAAAATTTAGAAGCTAATGAACAGTTTAAAGCTCAACTTCACATCACTGTCAATGGTCAGGGGTTTTTAAGCAGAGTAATACCACAAATACCGGTATTTCTTTTCTTTCATACAGCAATAGTGATTACTTTTAAGACAATAATTAAGTTCCTGAACTGCAAAACGGAAATATTTCTATTTTCAGAGGAAATATTTAGCAGCATCTGAACTCTGGAAATATTTCTCACCCATGCAATTACAGATTCAACATCTCGTTTTCACTAACTCGTGTATTTTATCATAGAAAACGTACCAAATAGTTATGATAAGTCAAAACATGGCAAGAGGAAGCCATGTGTGTCAGTACTGGAGGCTGTGCTTGATAATAAAGTATGGCTAATTTAAACACGAGGAGCAGCAAGTGAGAATGGTTGGGCTTGAGAAGCCAGGGCACGGTGAAGTGACCTAACTGAATTTCAAGAGAACAAACTTAAAAATTAAACCCACCAGGTATTTAATAAGCAATATCGCTACTATCTGAAGGAGAAATATTAGTAAGGCTGCAACCTGATTATTCCAAAAACTAAGAACAAAAACATAGAGGCAAAATGAATACAGAGCAAAGCAAGTACTTTGGGATACCCACAACAGACTTGGTCAGTCATATTTATTTTATTTCAAGCTCTAAGTGATACTATGTCCTGAAAATTACCTTCCTATTTAATCTTTGGCCAAATACACTTTCCTTCTTCATACAGATGACAAATTATTTACATTACAGCTCTCAGGCTGGGGGAGAAGTACTAAAACTTACCTGGATACAGTAAAAAAGAACTGGCTATCAAAAAAGAAGACTTCTAAACCAAGATTCAAAGAAGAACTTGGAAAATTAATTGAGATGTTCAAGAAGAACAGTAAAACTAACGCGGGAGTGCCCAAGAAAAATAAGCAATCAGAAAAATACTACCATTGGCATCCTCTTGATGACAACAAGCTCTATGCAAGCCCTGAGGAATGGTAGTTAGGTTTTCTGTAATTTCTTTCCAGCTACTTCTTTATAGCTAATTTTAAATGTGAACGACAGGCTTCCACTTTCAGAGCTGCACTGCTCCTCTGAAGGCCACGTGCCCAACCAGGGGCACCAGAAATAGCTGCTATTTTCCACAATTAATATAACCACCACTTCAATATACTGGTATGGAAGCCCTCACCCTGGTAGTTCTTGTGATGTAACTCTGCATAAGTAGAAAAACATCTGCTGAAAACCTGATGAAAAGAAGAATCTTACCCAAAACAGCTCGTGACACATGGTCTCTCCATATGATAAAGCAAATCCAAAAGTCAGAAGGTAGACAAGGTTTGTCAGTAGGCAGGGCTTTGGTAGCACCTCCCCACCAGTAAGAACCCTGTCATGATGAACTGCAGGTTTACGTGGTGGTACTGCAGGATCTTAACATAGTGTGTCTTAAAAAGAAAAAAACCAAAAGAGAACAAAAAAAACCCAACACTAATTTGCAACTCAAGATTTCGGTATCCTCCTGAGATTGCAACAGTTCTGAAATAACTAGCTAAAGAAAGAGTAAACTTGAACCTAGAGACCACACCTACTGACTTTTCCTCTGAAGTAGTGCTTGCTTAGGAGGATTTCACGGTCAAGGTGACAGACTGGCAGGAACGAAATGTGAACTCTTCCATTCCCCTTCAAAATGATAAGCAACAACACAGGGAGCTTCTCACATTGTCCAGTTCAATTTCCTTCTCGCTTAATTATAGATCAGGAGTAATTCCACCACAATTAATTAAGTTACATCAGAGGCTGACAAGAGAAGTGACAGTCTGTCTACAGCGTGACACTGGGGAAAGACGACTGTTCTCCCACCATGGCTGTTCATTTTTAGCCTCACAGAACATTAACTCATTACACTTGCACTAATGACCAGGGCCATTCAAAGGGCAATTAAAGTTCTGCAAAGTTCAAAGTTCCAGGTTGTTTATTAGGAAAAATTTTTTCCCCAAAAGGGCTGTCAAGGGCTGGCCCAGGCTGCCCAGGGCAGTGGTGGAGTCCCCATGATCCCTGGAGGGGTTTCCAAGCCGTGGAGCTGTGGTGCCGAGGGCCATGGGTTAGTGGTGCCCTGGCAGTGCTGGGTTAATAGTTGGACTCGATGAGCTTAAAGGTCTCTTCCAACCTAAAGGATTGCATGGTTCTAAGACCTACTACTTTTTAGTTGAGAGGCCTTTTAGAACTTTCTGTTAGTACTTGAGTATTTCCTTTCCTTCCATTATAATTACAGGAGACAGAGACACCCCCCTGGCTCCAATCCATCCAAAACCACATGGGTCCTCTATACTCCTAACAATATTTATCGACAATTTGATGGGGCCACCCTCACCTCAACATGAGAACAAAGACAAGTTACTTATTAGCCCGTGTGACAGATGGACAGAAGTCTGCTTTAACCAGCCATTCCAGATCCATTTCCACTTTTTATATGACAGCATATGTTGTTATTTACTGGGAGTGATCGCACAGGTTACTGCCTAACTTTACAGCAACCTGTTCGGGTTTTTTTTCTTCCTTGGCCTTACTCTCAGACAATGTGTATTTTCTATATTTAGCCTGATGGCTTAAAGTGAAATAATTCTACTAGCTTAGCCATTGCCTCCGGTAAACGTCAGAAATCCAGGGATTTCTGGATTCTGCAGGTGTTCCAGCCCCACCGGTAACCTACAGTTCCTCTGCAAAGAAGGTTCTTGCATAATGTTGACAAATTGCATAGGAAGAAGAGAGTGAGAAGCTATTTATCTTACCAGCTGCAGCCTAAGTACCTCCATGGAAGCTCAATACATGCACTCACTGAAGTCAGTGACCAGCACCATGTAGTCAACTCCAACAGAAGGAGATGGTTTTTCATCTGAATTTAAGCAAGTTATAAAAAGATGCAATCCGTTGCTGACAGGCAGTATGGTTGGCAAAGTTATTTTTCCATAGTTATTCTTCACATCACCCATTCACCCACATCACCCTTCCCACAACTCCTTCCCAAATCCAGTTACTTCCAGATGCTAGCACAATTAAACAGCCATTTTTATAATACTGGTCCCATACTGGGTCATTTATAGAGGCTCCTTGTTTCTAAATAGTTTCTTGTTATTTTTCTTATAAATTCCTCCTGCTACCTCCTGCAGTTTTTAACATGCAGACAGGACTTCAGACCCCTGGAGAGGCATTTTCCCCAAACAAACGAGTGCTCTGTATTCACATCCCTCTGGGGCAGACCCAGATCACACAACACATACATACGCACTCCTGAAGCGCTGACGGTGAGATTCAGCCTATCGAGAACTCATCATTTAAGCAAATTTTATGCTCTTAAACAAGATGCTTTAAAGTAAAAAATGACGTGGTATCCCCGCTAGCTGGAGCTAAATGGTTGGACTCAAGGATCTTAAGGTCTTTTCCAACTGAAGTGATTCTATGAAGACTGCCTTCAGCAGCAGAGCTTACCTGACATGATTTCCACCCCAGCTGGCTGCTCCATTCACAGCCCGCAGATGATTGACCCTCCCTCTCCTTCCCCTACTCCAGTTGTGCCTTCGTAACCACTTGCAGGGCTGCAATCAAACTGGAAGGCTGGAATGATCTGCACTAAGAGTAACTCCCTTCCTAGTCTCACTCGGAAGGTTAGTCTAAATCCAGACCCTTTCAGCAGCCCGCTTCAAAGCGCAGCGCCACGGAACAGCTGGACTGGCACAGCTCCAGCAACAATCAACCAACTGTCACGTCTTCCCTCTAAGAGAGACTGTCACGAGTGGGTGACACCTTCCCACTGAGACAGCAGTGACCATGTTTCCAAAATTCATGCTCAGAAATACTTCAGCGGATACATTTCACCTGAAACGCAGCAGCCCAAAGCAAATGATCAGCAGGGAAAATCCCAGCTCCAACAGCTCCCATCTGAGCAAGACACAAACAGCCAAACCAGCTTTAGCTAAAGCAACAGGCAACCTCAGCTACAGACACTCAGGTTATTCTAATTTGAGCATATATTCTTCCCTTTATACTAATTTATATTTAATACCGTGGTTTGGGCTTTTTTTTTTCCTCTGGAAAATCATTAGAAAGTCTTTTGTGCAGGTTTTTATTACAGAGATTTTTTTATCTGAAAACTTCTCCCGAACTGACTGACACCAGTCATAAAGGCATATAAACTAAAGAGTGCAGCATCACCCAGAAGACTTAAGTTCTTTGGCCGTACAACTTAGTTACCTTTATTAAGACAGTAAGGCCTTACACATCATGACAGCCCAAAAATCACCTACAAAACCAAAAGATGAAATGTTCTGTACGTGACAGAGACGGTCCCTCCAACTGCTGTTGGGATCCTGCTTTTAAAGCTGTTCGAAGAAAAGGGAAAGCAAGCACACAACTCTTCTTTCCTGGTTAAACTTGAGAGGATTCTCACCCGTAACAACTTCTCAGGACAGATTCTAAGCACAGAGGTCTGTGGTCAAAGCAGGCAGCCAAAGGACAGAGCACCATCTCCATCTGAGAAGTCACAAAATACCGATGTCCATACTTCAGACAGGGAAAACCAGCAGCAACTGATGTAAATCTAGTACCTCAAGGTGGAAAAGGAGATGTGGGGGAGTACATAACATTAAGTTTATTCTCCAGAAATAAAAGGATGGAAACTCAAAACCTCCAGCTCTATCATCAGCTTAATAGTCTTGACTATTGGCTTTCTCTTCTTAACATCGCCAGAATTAAGACAGACGTTTCAACAAAACATGAGGAAAACTGTTATCTTTGTACCATGAGTTTAAATGACAGTAGCACATCCGCAAAACACCTCCCATCTTTGCAGTTTTAGGTAAAATAACCTGCAGTGATTATTTGTATTGCTACAGATTAGAATACTGATACCAATACATTTTTGGGCTACTTCCCAGAGTCCAACAGAGAGCTACGAAGGTGCTGAAGGGACTGGAACATCTCTCTGCTGAGGAAAGGCTGAGAGCCCTGGGGCTGTTTAGCCTGGAAAAGAGAACCTGAGAGGGGATCTTATGAATGTTTACAAATATCTGAAGGTGTCAAGTAGAAGGGGCCAGGCTCTTGTCAGTGGTGCCCTGTGATAGGACAGGAGGTAATGGTCACAAGCTGAAACACAGAAGTTCCACCTCAACGTGAGGAAAAACTTCTTCACTGTGAGAGTGACAGCCTGGAACAGACTGCCCAGAGAGGCTGTGGAGTCTCCGGCTCTGGAGACTTTCAAGACCTTCCTGGATCTGTTCCTGTGTGGCCTGCCCTGGATGTCCCTGCTCTGGCAGGGAGGCTGGACTTGATGATCTCCAGAGGTCCCTTCCCAGCCCCTGCCATTCTGTGATTCTCTGGACAAGAGCAGGGAGTTTGAGGGAAGAGTGTTCCCTTTCAGGTTCAGCAGAGCACACAACAAACAAAGGGTTTATCAGATTGTGTCCAAGGAATAAAACAGGTACTCAAGATGCCTCAAAGATTGGCTGGGGTTTGAAGGGACCTCTGGAGATCACCTGGTGCCAGCCCCCTGCTCCAGCCAGCAGGGTCACCCAGAGCAGGGGGCCCAGCAGCGCAGGGTCCAGGCGGGTTG
>JAAGNO010011501.1:0-24930 GCA_033439905.1 Ceryle rudis
ATTTCTGTGGCCTCCTCTGGCCCTGCTCCAACAGGTCCCTGTCTCTCCTGCACTGAGGACTCCAGAGCTGGACCCAGAACTGTATGGGGGGTTTCACCAGAGCGGAGTCTACATCTTTGGTTCTGTTGACTTTCTTTGAGCAGTGAACTCAGTTGTCTGAGACAGCTGCCAAGTCTCCCTATGAGAGTATACATTTTCCCTGAAGTATTATTTATCTAAGGGCTGGGAGGAGACAAGGATGGAACAGTTTCCTTGGTAGCAGACGTCTTGCAAGGATATCACAATGTATTTAACAGCATGATGTTGCAGTGACATCAGAAACTCTGGTGAGGCTTAAACATTTCATTGCAAATTTCCCATTTGAATGGGATGCTAAAATGTGGGAAATAGTTGTGTGTTCTTTAAATAAAAACAATATTTACTAGAATATGATTCTCACCTGGTAGGCCCCAGGTTGCAGGGTACATCCAAGAAGTGGTTATTTGGCACTTGTCAGCTTCTGCTGCCACACGCACGTCACCTTCATTGTGGTTTTCAAACTGATATGGCGTTGATTTGACTTTGACTTTTTTGCGCCTTCTTCCCCAGCACTTTGAATCTGTCTTTTTAATCTGGAGAGGAAGAGCCGTGCTTTGCGCTGCTGGATTACGAAGCTAGGCTGGAGTATTTCTGACTCTGTTTTGTTTCACAAGAAATTGGCAACTCCCTCAAAGACTGTTTCAGCTCCCTTATATTTCTCCTTTCCAAAGCTCTTCCTCTGGGGACTTAAGTGGCTGCGTACATGGTGTGCAGTTGTCATGAAAGCCAGTATTTCTTGGTGGGGGGACGGGACATTTTAGCTTCTCAATCATCCCTTGAAAATTGTTAGTGAGGTTGCTGGTTTGTGTTTACTGTAAATGCTGGTGCTTTTCAGCTGGGGTAAGACTTTGTGGTAGTAAACAAAACACCAAAGCAGTCTAGCCCATTTCCAGACAACCTAAATGCTTTCACCAACATATTTATACATAAAACTACAGTTCATGATTTACTTAACCTTAAGATTGGAAGCAATCCTATTACACTGGGCTTAATATCATCATTGTTGTGCACATAATTACTTTTTGGTTGGATGGCTGCCAGTCAGCAGGCTGTGAATGGTCAGTTATAAATTGCCTTTTTTTTTTTTTTGCCTTTTTTTCCCTTTTTTTTTTTTAAAAAAAAAAAAAAAGACAATTCAAATTTTATGGTGAGACGTGATGTTTATCACATGAATGTGGCAGCAGTCTGGGCTTAGAAAGGTGGATATAGTGAAGGGAATCATACACTTACCCAGTGAATAGCACACAGCTTTCTGCTCATTGCTGATTTTTTTAAAATATTTCAGCAGTCTCTGGAGAGGTCTCATGATCAGTGGTGTTGATTGAGTGGTAACTTATCTTTTTTTCTTGGTACTTTATATTTGGATCTTGTTTGGTTAAGGAATACACTGACTTTCAAATTATTTTTTAAAAAAGTATTTTGGTCAAAAGTTATCAGGCGTATTTTCCATTTCCAGACTTGTTACCTTGGGCTCACAGCACATTCCTGCTATGTGTTGTCTGCAGTGGCAGAGAAGCGTGGCTGGGTATTTCTGATACAGTTTTTACCCAACTGGAAGAATCAACCGCCACTTGTAAGATGGGCTGAGAAGTATTTACATGTTGATTTTCATATTTCAACTTCAGGCTGCAAGTTACTGACTTGAGTGTGTCAAGGGAAATATTTAATAATCGTGTGTAGATATGGTGCTTAGGGACATGGTTTAGCAGTGGACATGTGGAGTAGGGCTGGTGGTTGGACTCAATGACCTTGAAGGTCTTTTCCAACCTAGATGATTCTATGATTCTAAACATTCTGCATGTGGAGTTGACATTTCAGCATTATGTGTGATATAATTCAGCTGTGTAAGGGATATAGCTCAGAGTGTATTGCTGACTGCCCACAGTGAAACGCCATCCTGACAGCTCTCTGTGGCTATAACCTCAGCTCTCTCCTCCATGCAGGTACTAAACATGTTTTTTACCAGTCCACACTTAATGCAGCCTGGATATACATCTTCTGTTTGGACCAGAACAATGTCTCTGGAAGTGTTATTTTCCTTGTGCTGATGCTCATTTAATAGTCCTTTTCCTCTAAATGAACCATATATAAAGGGGGCTCATAAGAAGGATGTCCTGTAGTGACAGGACAAGGGACAGTGATTTTAAACAGAAAGAGGGAAGATTTGTACTTGATACAAGGAAGAAGTTCTTCACTGAAAGGACAGTGAGACACTGGCATAGGGTGCCCAGAGAAATTGTGACTGCCCCATCACTGGATGTGTTCAAGGCCAGGTTGGATGGGGCTTTGAGCAACCTGGTCTAGTGGAAGGTGTCCCTGCCCATGTCAGGGAGGTTGGAACTAGATGATCTTTAAGGTCTCTTCCAACCCAAACCATTCTGTGATTCTGCATCTTGGCATGCTGCACGGAAGTTAATGAAACTTTGTGCTTCTCGGCATTTCCATCCCTGTTTCCACTGCCATCTGGATCCTTTCAGGCTTCTTTGCAAGAAGGGGTTGCTGGAGAGTTCCCAGTACAATGTAGCTCAGCCCAAAGATACTTGTATTTTCTCATGTCCCTTGTTTAGCTCTGCTCATGGGATCTCACAACCAGTAAAACAGTTAATTACATACCGACTTATTACATAGGCACCTGTGGAACCATATATAAAATACTAGAGGGTAATTACAGACGTTGAAAACAATATTTTGACAAAAATGTACTTTTTAGAAGCGATGCTGTGAGAGTTCCAAGTCTGTTTAAATACAAAGTATTTCTATAGTCAGACCCTTGAATGAGAGATTTCACTGAAACATTGTAAATAACAAACGTGTACATTTTCATCCTAATCCCAGCACTCCTCGGTGGTAGATTGTCCACAGTCAAAGTCTTCAAACTATCACCGAGGATTCCCGAAGAATTGTTTTCAGAAAATCCCCACTTGCCAGGCACCATACCTGCATTTCATAAAATACTTAAGAGGCCTCTGTTTAATTAAATTAGCACAAACCTAATTGTAATAAATCGTAGTTTAATATATGCTTAATGTATTTATTAATGAGGCAAAATTAAGTTAATACTCGCCAGATTACATAAAGAATCTGGTGTGAGGGTCCATAGTGATTATAAAGAGAATGTGAAAATGGAATAATTTTTAGTGTTTTGTCAACTATATTCTTTATCTCTCGGACTCTCATTATACAGTTAAATACCAGTTTTCCTAGGCAAAGATCATATTAATAATGAGGTCACCATTGCTTATTGATGACCTTTTGATCCCTGATGCAAAGTGAGAAGGTAAACTTCGGTAACAGGCTCTTAGTGCCCCATGGAGAAATGGGATGTGCTAGAATAATGGGGAGGTTTTTCACTATGAAAGAAAAGATTCAGGCTTCAACAAGGCCAAGGGCCATGTTCTGCACTTGAGTCACAGCAACCTCCTGAAGCAGTCAGGGCTGGGGGAAGAGTGTATGGAAACTAGTAAGCAGAAAAGGACCTGGGGGTGTTGGTCAGCAGCCAGTCAAATATGAGCCAGTGTGTATCCAGGTAGCCAAGAAGGCCATCAGCATCCTGGCTTGGATCAGCACCAGTGTGGCCAGCAGGACTAGGGCAGGGATCATCTCCCTGGACTCTGCACTGGGGAGGCCACATCTTGAATCCTGGGTCCAGTTTTGGGCCTCTCACTCCAAGAAGGACATTGAAGGGTTGGAGTGTGTCCAGAGAAGGGCAGTGAAGCTGGTGAAGGGTCTAATGCACAAGTCTTGTAAGGAGCAGCTGAGGGAACTGGGTTTATACAGCCTGGAGAAAAAGAGGCTCGGGGGAGACCTTCTCACTCTCAACAACTCCCTGAAGGGAGGTTAGAGCTGGGATGGGTCAGTCTCTTCTCCCAAGGAACAAGCAATAGTACAAGAGAAATGGTGTCAAGTTGTACAGAGAGAGGTTTAGGTTGGACCTGAGGAAAAATGTCTTCCCCAAAAGGGTTGTCAAGGCCTGGCCCAGGCTGCCCAAGGCAGTGGTGGAGTCCCCATCCCTGGAGGGATTTGAAAGCCATGGAGATGTGGTGCTGAGGGACATGGTTTAGTGGTGACCTGGCAGTGCTGGGTTAACATTTGGACTGTATGATCTTAAAGGTCTTTTCAAACCATAACAATTCTATGATCTTAAAAAAAAATAAAATACAATTGTGTTTAACTGTGGACTAGTAGAGCAGGTGCTTATCTGTGAAGTTGATGTTTGCCTGTAAAGTTGTATTGTTTACCCAATCATCTTAAACATCAGAAATGTTATGGGAGATGGGGTTAGGCTGAAAATGCCTAATGTTTCAGGAAGAATTAGCTTTGTAATTACAGTTTCCACTGTTTTCTAGAGGCATGATCGTGAGCTATCGCTGAAGCTCCTAAAAGCAGGTCTACATCAGGGTCTGCTTCTGCAAAATGATCTATACCAAAGGTTTTAAGTGCAGTACTCTGGTTTACTACTAGCTAAAGAATACAGATTCTGTTCAGAGCTGTTGTGACCAAAAAAAAAAAAAAAAAAAAAGGTCGCTATGGAGGAGATAGGAAGTAGGAGTTTGCTTTTTTCTTAACCATACCAATAATCATTTGATGCCTTTAGTAATAAAGATATCAATATAGCTCATCTTTATTTTGTGAATGTTATTAAAAAGCTCTTCCCAGGTGAACAGCTGATGACACTTGGAAAATATTTGTAAATAATCTATTAATAATGAACTGTTTAATAGTAAACGATCTATTAATAATGAACTCTGCTGCTTCTCTGCCTGCAAAGTGTCCCCACAGCTTCTTCAGCAGCTAGTTGACATCACTGCCGGCAGGCCGTTACTATCAGCCAGTAAAGGCAGAGGTAGGTTGACTCTGATCGAAATGTTGGTAGCATACAGTTGATTTCCGTAATGATGAATGACAACAAAGTAGTACAGAAAATACTGTGTAAAGGCAACTCAGCCTCTAAATAAGGTGATTTTCAAAGGTTTTCACATGTCATCTATATAGCTCCGCAAGCAAAAGAAGAGTTTGTATCTTCTGCGTACTGTTTCAAGTGAATACAGTCGTACAAGGAAACCTTACTCCATGGTTAATAGAAGTATTTCACCATCTGCCATTCCTTGTACTAATGAAGAGGAGAAGGTTTCTCTTTTTTTTTTTTTTGGCCAGAAATCTTTCTTTCAGGCTTTTTATTTCTTCCGCAGCCTTTGACTGGAAGAGATGTTCTTGTTACATATCATCAGGTCCCATAATTTGTCATAATGCTACTCAATGGCTCATCAAAAAAATGTAAAGGGACACTGTCAGGGTTGTTAGGCCAAAAGTTTAACCTACAATACTTTTGAAAAAAAGAAGAAAAGATTGACATAAACTGTCCCCCAGAGCCCGAACAGAGCTGGAATAAAGTCCAAAATGATTTTCTGAGGCAACACAGGAGCCAGTGTGTTGGTCTCTTTGAGGCTTTGCTTGTGAAAAGTGTTCTGTTCTTTGGCCCTGCTTGTAGAAGGACGTTAAATATACAAGAAACTTAACTCTGTGGCATGTTAAGAGAGAGGATTCTTGTTTGTTCCAGTTACCCTTCTGGAGCGAAGTAGGTCGCAGAGACCCTATGAAGTATGAAGGGGTTTTGTCATTTCAAGGGCAATGCCACATTCAGCATCTAGGAATTGTCACCTGCAGCTCTTGGTCCCTACCGGGTACTCATTTTTCAGAGTGTTGTAAGTCTGTTCTAACACCTCAGCCTGCACAGTATGCTGAAGCCTGATGTTTTGATTGACAAATCAAAAATGAATTTATTTTTTTATCTGTTGCTCCCACCCACCCCCATTTTTTTGTACTTTTAAAAAGCTTTGGGGAAAAAGGAGACAGAGATTTTTATCTGCAAGTAAAAGGCACAGCCAAAGGCCGTGCAGCATCCATATTGTAATGGTGATACATGTCATAAGTCCAGACACTTTTGCAAGGGGGTGGGAGAAATGGACTAGGTTGAAATGAGAACTGTGGGAAACACTGAGAAACCTACTAGGAAAATTTTGCTTTAAATCCCCATTTATATCTCAGCGCTATGTCTCTGGGGACCCATTTCATTATTTTCCCTCCACTTTTAGGGTGAAACTGCTCTCCAGGCAGGTCTATGCTAGATCAGCCGAGTGGGGTTCTCCCATTTACCAGTTACAATAACCTGATAGCTTAAATCAATTACTCCTGATTTTTCGGTACATCCAGGGTATTCACATTCCAAGCAGGAAAAGCTGACTGTATTGGTTACGGCATTTTTTAGGATTTTGTATTCTCTCTGCAACGTTAGGACTCACCTGGGGAAATTGTGTCTTATCACCCTGGAGGTAAGCCGGCAGATCAGTCACTGCTTGATAGCTCTGGTTTATCCATCAGCAGGCTTTGTATTACCTGTGATAGCACCTTGCTTTTGCTTGGTCTTTCATGCTTAGTTTCTTTACCAAAGCCATTCGATCTTGCCCGCCACGCAAGCGGTCCCGAACTTGTGCACATGGGCAGATATGCCCACTAGACGAAGGAACCTGCTGACCCACCAGCCTTTATTATATTTGATTGTGCAGTGTTTTGATAGTAATTTCATGCTATTATGTGTCCTGGGTTTTCTCTGCCATAAATTATTGCGACTACCTGCGCGTTAACTCCACGTGGAAGGGTGAGAGCCTCTGCTTTCTTTTAGAGAGCTGATCGATGGGCCAGAAGAATACAGCAGGGTCATGCTAATACCTTATGATACCTGGGAGATGCAGAGTAAATAATTAAATGTTGTTAATCCCACTTCAGGTGGGCAATAGGTCATGTGCTCAAAGTTGAACTTGTACAAGACGAGCCTAATTCCTCTGCCTTGAACAAACACGGCATAGTTCTCTTCATTAATACCTATCAATGTATGTACACAAACACAAAGCTTTGAACGGGGTTGTTTTTGTACCTGTGAACAATGGTGAGAGAATTTTTGTGAGAGAAGAGGTTAAACATAATTATGGGAATAATCTGAAAATGTTTAGGAAAGATTTAAATGTAAAAGACAGACAGTTCTCCACTCAGAAGGATGCTTGTATTTTGAAAAGCATTATGATTAAGAGGAGGAAACATTTTAAGAAGGTGTAAAGGGGAAGGATAAAGAAGGATGAATGTGGATCAGCAGATAGAAAACATAAATTGTTGATAAAGGAAATTAAAGATATTGGAAAGAATTGTTGATCTGTAGAATGTGAGGTCTATAAGGTTGGTGGAAGATGAATTTCTTAAATTCATTAGCAGCAAATAAATTCTATCCATGATACGAATTGACAAAAGACTATAACAATGAATCCTGGTTTCAGAAAAGAAAAGCAAGAGATTTTCTATCATTGAAAAAAAATAAGAATTCACCTTACCCAAAATTTGTCCTACTTCTGAACAGTTATGGCAGCAGCTAATCATTATCCACGGCGTGGGTTTGTTTTAGTAGTAGTAGTGTTGTTGTTATTATTTATATCTGCACAACCAGATTAGCTGCAGTCAGGAACACTACAGAGTTGGCTTTAGAGCTTTCTAATCAACTGTCATATATATAATTTTGAAGGGATCTTATGGCAGTGGGAATGTTTCAGAGAACTGAAAAAAACCCCTAATATCCCAATGCCTTGGGTTTTGTTTTCAGCCACATGCTGTTTGGTGGTATGGCTGATTTTTTTTCCTTGCTTCTTGTGATGTTAGTCATCTTCATACTCCATCCTCATTTCTTCTGTTTAGTGAGAGTGTAGCCTCTCCAGGGATCTTCAGGCCTTCTGAAGAAAATTCTTCTTGCTGCATCTGCTCTGTCAAGGTCCCCTTCTCCTCCTTTGCCCTTCTGTGGCCAAATCAGAGAAGTTCATCTGTCTGGAGCTTTGTATTCTCTATCCAAACTCACCATTACATGCACATCTCCTCATGCAGGTAACCAGCTCCCCTAACCCCCCATTACTATGTCCCTTCCGCATCACTGTGACCTAGATAAATGCCATCTTGAGATTTTTGAGTGTCACTGAAGTCATGATCTTGGCTTCCTCTTTGACACGGACCTTTTTCACCACCTCATATCTCAAATGCCGCAGCATCTTTTTTCCTGACCTTGATGAATGTGGTACCCATTCGACTCCATCCAGCTGCTGCTACAATGATGGCTCCCTTGGACCATCACTTTTCCTGTGTGACCCTTCACTTGGCGTCCTTCCCAGTGGCTTCCCCTGCTATATCGCAGCAACAATGAGCTGCCACTCCTTGCTTTGAAGACCCATCACAGCTTCCACTCTTTCTCTTTTGTTTTCTCCGTGCTGGCCTCTGCCTCATGTGAACCTCAACAGCTGTTTCTTAGAATTTTCTTCTTTCCTTGCTTGAGCACAGGGGATGAAAATCATAGAATCCTGGAATGTATTGGGTTGGAAAGGACCTTTAAAGCTCATCTGTCCAAATTCTCTGGCATGGGACACTTTCCACTAGACCAGGTTGCTCACAGGCCCATTCAACCTGGCCTGGAACACTTCCCTGGGGAACTTATTCCAGTGTCTCACCACCCTCAGCATCAAAAAATTCTCCTTCTCTCTAGTCTGAATCTCCCCTCTTTTAGTTTAAAGCCATCACCCCTTGTCCTGTCGCAACAGATCCTGCTAAAAGTCTGTCCCCATCTTTCTTGTAGGCCCTTGAAGTACTGAAAGGCCACAATAGGGTATCCCTAGAGCCTTCTCCAGGCTGAACAACCCCAACTCTCTCAGCCTGGCCACACAGCAGAGGGGTTCCAGCCCTCAGATTATTTCTGTGCCTTCCTGGCCCCACTCCCAACAGGTCCCTGTCTCTTCTGTGCTGATGGACCCAGCACTTCAGGGGTGTGTCACCAGAGCGGAGCAGAGGGGCAAAATCCCCTTCCTTGACCTGCTGCCCACACTGCTTTGGATGCAGCCCAAGATGCAATTGGCTCCTGGGCTGCAAGCGCACGGTGCCAGCTCGTGTTGAGCTTAATACATTACACAAGGTTAATACAAAATACATTACCATTGGCATCCCCCAGCCTAAAAATACTTGCAGCTTTGAGAAGGGCTGCACTACACTGAAGCCTGTAATATGCTAATAATGGAGAACCAAGTGAAAACTGGTCTGCCTAGGCTGTAATCTAAATGGGACCTTCAAGTTTTATGTAACCTTTAAACAGGGTGGGACTGCTTGACCCTTTGGCATTCATGTAAAAGCTGGTTTTTATTGTTCCGTTGGATTGTGATATGTTGTTTATTTTAAATTTGACTTTTTTAACAACAAAATGAGGTGAGGAAGTAAGTTATCTTACTGCCACTACTGTATGTGAACCCGCTTTTAAATCTAACAGAATTGTGTTGGGATTTTAGTTAATAATTTTGAAGGTCTGAGCTGTAGTGAGGTACATACTACTCTGACTGCATTGCCTGAAGGGAAAGATCTTCAGTTGGCAAAATTAGAATGTTTCTATTCTCCCACCACATAGTTTTTTACTGTCCTTGGGATGTTTTTTTTTCATTAACTACATGGGCGTGATTTTTTTTAAATGAGAAAAATTACACAGTTGGGGTATAAAGTTGAAAAATAACGCAAGAGAAGGCAAACTCCGGATTGCTCAGCACTCTGACGGGTTTGCTGCTCCTGAAAGACTGGCTTGATAAAATAGGTTTGACTTCTGCAGGTGGTAGGATGATACTGATAGAACCAATGAGCTAAAGCTGCTATTGATGGACTGCTTATAAATAGAAAGCTTCACTCATTTCTCAGGGGGTGGGGGGAATCCTGCCTCATGCTGCCACATCCCTCTCCCCCAGCAGGGGGGAAATTGGGATTTGTGGTATGTAGAAGGTGATGGGGTATTCTGCCACGACATAAAGGTTTTGACAGCTCTGTATGATGCTGCATTTCGGATTTTGCCATCGAGAAGAATCTATAAGCTATACCGAGCTTTCTGAAATCATTAATGCCTTAGTTGTATTGATGATTTCATTTCTGTGCTAGAGGAGCGTGGCTGATCTACCTCACTGCAAGCTGCAGCTTCCCGGTTTTATGATAATCCTCCTCTTTCTCTCCAGCTTCTCCCTCCCCTCACTGGAGCCAGGGGGGGGGGGTGGAATCCATTGCGTAAATTGATTTGGGGATCAGCCTTGATAAAATACCAGCATTCAGCCCCTCGCGACAGAGTGGCTGTATTGTTAGCGGTTCTTGATTATTTGGATGCTCCAGCAGAAGCTGCCACATCAGAGTCGGAGGTGTGCAGAGATTAACTGGTGTCTGTCCGACCATTTGTCATACAAATAACAGTGCCAGTAGAGTGAAATACTATAAATCATTTTTTTCCAGGATTGAAACCTTTTATCAGTTGTGTCACTTTCATCATTCAATAAGCGATTAGTAACAGCCATTGTCATTTAGCCATTTAATAGTTAACAACTCCGAGCTTCGGCTAGTAAGGAAGCCTTTGACACTAGCGTATGATGTAAAAGCAAGATTTAATATTTATCTTTCCAGGCAAGATGCAGTTGTTACTGGTTTACTGAGAGATGAAAGGCAGCACAACTTAGACGTGACTCTCTTAATTTGCCGAGCCTCCTGGTTTGGCTTTATCACACAGCCGGGTGGTGTTTTGTGTCTGACCGGCTGAAACGCGCGGTGTTAAAACTATGCAAATATAAAATTGCATCCTCCTTTTCGCCAACTTCTTCATTCTGAAGCTAATCACAGCGTCTCCCCAGGGATTTTCTGCAACCGCAGCTTTTGAAAAAAAGTCAGGTTACAAGAATGATAACCTTCATGTAAGAGCAACCGGAGAAGTTAACCCTGATCTTGTTGAATTTGTTCAAAATAGTATCTGGGCAGATGCTGGGTAATAGCACATCAAGAATGTTTTCGATTGGTGATTTTTCACATTTTTCACTGGTTAAGGTTCAAATGAACAACAACTTTCAGTAAATCTGGTAACATCGGTAACAGGAGCTTCCTGTGTGTGAAGCCCTTTGAAATCACAGAATCCCAACATGGTAGGGGTTGGAAGGGCTCTCGGGAGATCGTCTCATCCGACCCCCCTGCTAAAGCAGGGTCACCCAGAACAGGGTGCCCAGGATTTGCATCCACAAGGGTTTTGAAAGTCTCCAGAGAAGGAAACTCCACAACCTCTCTGGGCAGTCTGTTCCAAGGACTCTGGCACCCAAAATCAGATGCAACCTACGGGAAAAGAGACAAAATGTTGAATCTGCCACTGGAAAGAATTTTTCTATACCCACCAGAAGTTTAAAGTAAAAGAGTCTTAACACTTCCTTTCTCCCCAGGAAGAAAGGGTAAGACTCCCTGCCCAAAGAGACAGAGACCTTCAGGCTATGTTGTAGGTCACTGTAGTAACCCTTGGTTGAGCAGTGAGTTTGGGAAGTTGGCTGATCATTTCTCCCATTGCCCACTTTGAGCTAGCTATTTAATTTTGCAGGCTTTGGGGAGTCATAAAATGCCAATTAATAGATTTACTGCTAGCACACCGAAGTTTAGATGTTGTGAGTGTGCTCCTGGATAGGCACTTCTACCTAATTCATGGCTCTGATGAACCCTGTGCCTCAGGTCGTCCACCTTGCGAAGTAGGACCCAACGTCTGTGGGTTTTCTAATGACCCCAAGGGAAGGAACTGAGAGTCCTCTTCTCCATCAGTACAGGCTGATGTAGAAGCTCAGGCAAAAGGGGAGATGGTGACCTTCCTGTTTTTAGCACGAGCATTCAGGTTTATAGAGGAATAATTGTTACAGATGGCTTAGTAGTTTGTAGGAAAAGACCTTGACATGATAAATCTCTCCGACTAGAATTCCTCCAGTGAGCAATCCCTGTTCTAACGTGGGAAGTCATACCGCAAGCAGAGTAATATGCTGAACTATTAAAGACCAAATACTGGCAGATTGGCTCATGCTTATTTTTACAAGTGATGAAAATTAACAAAGGAATTAATGTTATCTATAGCTCCAGTGGAAAGTAGTGCTGTGTCTGCTCACATATGGACATGATTCCCCAAGAACAACAGCAGAGGTTTGTGCATGCATGCTCCTCAGACCTGCCTGTCGCTGCCTACCGTGGCAGAGGGCAAACAGCTTAATGAGCCTGGATCATGGGGTGGGTTTTGCCAAGAATGAAAGCACTTCATATGAGCCCCTTTCTAGGATTCTGTATGGATAACCTTTTCTAAAAGGTTGCAGCGCAAGGTGTTCTTGAACTAGCTGATGTTGTTGAGCAAGGTTGGGATCCTCTAGTGAAGTTCTTTTGGCTATGCCTTACAGTTTTGCTACCTCATCATCCTTAGGAGCCAATATGGACAACTGCTTTTGCAGAAGAGGAAGCTGCTTGTGAAATTGTAGCCAGCTCTGCTTTTTATTCAAGTTTTCATTTGCATAGTCTCATCTTAACCTTTTACAGTCATGTGGATGGTACGGATTAAATACGTGAGAAAGATGGGAGGTGGTAGTAATGGAAATTCTGATTTCTGTTCAATTTTATAATTGTTTGAAATTTCAGAATATGTAAAAGCTGGAACTAACAAAGTTCTAATCTTTGTCTAATCTAGCTTTTTTTAAAAGCCTTTCATAGACAACTTCCATGCTTCCTCCGATAACAACAGGGTAGCAGAAAATCTCCTTTATCATTTTAAGATAATTTCATTAAATGCTGAACAAAAGAAATGCAGGATAAGCAGCATACCCAGATGTTTGGGAGAATCTAACTCTTCATCATCTATATGTACAAAACACACTCTCAAGGAAACAAAAACTGTATGAATTGCATCAATCTTGGGGTTCCCTGTTGCCTGTGAAGTTGCTGTGAAGCACATTGATCAGTACTGCATAAATACTTTTTCTCTTCAAACACATTAAGGGGTTTCTACCACATGAGAGAACAAACACGCTCTTTTCAGCTTTCATTCAGCCTAACAGTACTACTTTATTGTAGTGTATTTCATTTTTAGCTTGAGGTATTTCCATTCTGACACCTAATATACATTGGAAAAGAAATTTTGTGAAGAAGCAATGGCTAAATACTTGGGAAATTTCAAGATGCCTGCACTGAGTATATTTTAAAAGTGAGCAGTTAGAATATAGCCCATTTGAGCAGAAAAAGCTCTTTCTGTTGTTTCGTAACTCTTTTCTTGACAGTAATTGCTCGCATGATCAACAAAATGTGGCTACTTTTTGTTCAGAGGGAGAAGAGTGCAGAACGAGGTGTGTTTGGTTAATGGATGGGAATGCTCCTTGTTTATCAGCCTGTAATGGGCAAGATTGTCACCTCCCCACCCATAGATGGAACTGATGGTCCGAAGCAAGAGTAAATCCATTATGCCATAGAAGTAGTGGTTCTCCGCGAGGTAAGCAAGGAAGTGTCTCTCTTTGCTGAGTTAATACTGTGTCTAAACAGCAGGAAGAATGTAGGCTGGTGGTGAATAACGCACATCACCTTTATGTCCCACTCCGGCTCCTCTGATCTTCTGCTCCTTTGGGTCCCAGAGGCTTCCCTCACCCTCCAGTTCCTCTTCATCCATCCCATGCAATGCTTTTTCTTGCTCTCCTTCGAAATATATTGGGTTGGTTTTAGCAGTGGCACATTTTAGTCTATCTAATGGTAGCCTTGCCCATAAGGATCTCAAAAGCCAAGTGGTTCTGATGTCACATCTAAACAGGGTTTGTTGTCGCAAATGTCACTCTAGCCAGGTGTAGCGATGTGAACAAGTCTCGGTCAGTGTCCCCTTTGATCCTGGAGTTGTGTTTGGCTGCAAGCTGCTGAGCTGAGAAGGGTGGCTGCCTTGCCATGCCCAGTTTTGAGAGTAGTATCCCAGGTGGTGGTGTCACTTGAGCTCCAGTGATACTGCAAGCATACGACTGATCCTGAAATCAAGATGTTGACTGGATAATTGGAGAGGAGTTCAAATATCTTTCAAATTCCAGAGGGCCCAATATCTTGTAGCAAATATAACTGTGTAGCAAAAAAAAAAAAAAGAAAATAATTTAGTACCTCAAAAGAAGTATAATAGCAGTAGTTCCTGTTTGGCGTTTGATGATGAGCTGTAAAGACACAAGCTGCTTTTCCACAAGTGCTTTGTTACTAAACCAAAAATATGCCAACGTGCGCTGTGCCCTTGCTTAGCTTCTGGATAGCTCAGGTAATTAATACATAGTGCTGCTATGTTATTTTTCAGGTATTTCCAATTGTAAAAGAGATTATATAAGCAAGGGAACAGAGTCAGGAGGTCTGTTTACACACCACTCCTCCTATCTGGAGTAGATTAATATGGACAATAAATAGTAAAATGCAATTAAGGTAAAAATATAATTTTCACTGAGCACATTTGAGGTGGTTTTTACATTTGAGTTAATAGAGTGCTTGAGTTACTTGAGTCATCTGGGGTTTATAGAAGATTGTCATGTGGCATTAAAAATGAAAAAAAAAAGCAATTATTTTTTTGACAAATTGTATTTTGGCGGGGAAATATTTTGTTTTCTTCTTCACTTCGTTGGGGTTTTTTTAGTAAGAAATCATACCAAAAAAATAAGTGGAGGCAGAGTGACAGACTGGTTCTCTATTCCATAATAACTCAGCCTTGTGAAGTCAGCCCAATTGGAGAAACTAACCTTAGAAATTGGTCGATCAAATGCTACAAGCAAAGTACTTGTTTTCCAGTATTGAAGCTGGTGGTCTAGTGATCACAGCCAAGCAATTACAGCCCTGTTAGATAGCATGAGTAGTAGTCATTAAATAATTATACCTTTGATTAGCTGCTTTAACTGTTCGTTGCCTTTGAAATATGATAGTATAATTTAAAGCTTTTATTAAAAGACAATTTTTCTAGGTGGTTGAAAAGGATTTTTGTGTGTGTATAAAAGACCCATAATTTTCTGCTTCAGATAATGAAAAACTGAGAAAAATGTTTCCAATTAACATTTACTTTTGTCAATTTGAATCTTCTATGTTTATAGTGTATTGGAAATGCACTGAAAGAGTTTAGCAGGTCTTTTGCCTACTGCAAGAGTTTCGGTGGAGAAATCTTACAGGAGAAAAAAAAAAAAAGAATTAAAAACATTTTTTTAGAAATGTTTAATTAAAGCAACTTTTTTTTTTCCCTGTCACAAGTAGAAATAAGAATGTGTTTTCATTTTTTTTCTTAATTTGAAATACTCAAAGCTGATTCTAAGCCAAATGTAATTAACTATTAATGTGATGTGAAGTATTACTTTTAGAGTGTTTTGTGGGTTTAAAAGTGAGCACTGGAAAGGATTTCTCGGTGGGACAGGAGGCTTTTTTTTTGTATCAGACACACAGTTTTACTTGTGTTTGGGTTGGGCAGCTTTTGGAACTCAGTTCTTCTAGTCGTTTCCTTTGATGCCCAGCAGCTTGTTTTCCTGAGTATTCTGGTGCCCAAAAAGGATGTAATAAGGGCTGGTACCATATCAAATAACTGGCAGCGGTTAAATCTTTTCTATTTCATCTCCTTTTTTTTTTGGTCAGTTGGGATAAATATCCTTTTAACACGGATGCATTAAACAGAAATGTTGCTAAACTTTAGAGTCCCATTCAAGTCTTTAAAGGCGTTTTGATGTGGAAATCTGGTTTAATCGATGTGCTGTATTCATTTGTTGGGAATTACAGAAAAGTAGTGTACGTATTTTTGAGACCCTTCCACTTTGTGTTTGGGGTTTTTTATTTTAAATAGTAGTGTTAGTCAGATTTAGAAACACAATGTATCCAGATTACTTTATAAATGTCATATATTAGATATGTCTGATCTTTTTTGTTGTGTTTTTTTTAAAAAAAAAAAACACACCTTTTTGAGGAATTTTTGTGATTGCTGTTTCCACATAGAGTAAAACAGACAGTGTCAAGCCCCTTCACAGTCACTAAAACAAGTTTACATGGTATAAGAAGCTCCTGGGTTGCATCTTAATGAGATAATTTTAAGGCTTTTATTGGAGGAGCATGGTCCTGTTGAGCAAATCACCATCGGAAGAAAAAAATCCCCAACCTGCCATTTTGCAGCCCCGATGAAAACATGCCTGATGCAGAGTTGAGTTGAAAAAGAGCAAGAGGAGGGCTGAAGGGCAGAATCCTTTCCCCAGTAGGGTGAAAACTAGCTGGTCCTGGAGTTTGTCCTTAAATACCCCTCTGATGCGCAAGTTTGCCTTTCAGCCATCTCTTATATACACCCATTTTTCTAGATAGATGTTACACAGGTATTACATGAAAAATGTTCCCCCAGCCTATGCTATGGGAGCAGATTTTTCCTCATATATCTCCTCGGTCTTTAATTGTTGCACAATAAGAATAAATAAACAGCCATCCTTAGGTGAATGGACGGTGTTATTTATTTTGCGCAGAGGCTGATGCAGGGATGTTCTGAGAAGCGAGTGTCACGCCGACTCCAGCCCCAGCCCCCTTCCTCCAGTGTAGGTGAAAAGATCCTATTATTTCTGATAATTGATGCTGAGGGCTGTGGCGTGCCTCATTTAATCAGCACTGTTCAGCACACTCCAGGGATGTAATTCATGCACACTTTAACATCCAACATGGCTGACAAGGCTTGGACACACAACCTAACGGCTCCATCATTTTTTAATCAGCTATCTGAGGACTATTTATCTAATCAACAAAGAACTCCGTCACATGGAGACCAGCAGTGACATGAACACGTCTGTAGTTTCTCAGTACAGCAGTGGAGGAAGATTTTTAGGGTGACTGTAGATATGAAGACTCTCCTAAGAATAAAAACATATTTCGCTTGTCAAAGTGTGCAGAGAACTGAATTTGAGCAAGATGAAGGGGGTTAACCTGATTTTTTGTTGAGGATAGTCCATAAGCATCCTTAGAGAACTTCACAGGTATCAGACAGATGTATCTTTAGAGCACACATGGCTAAGTGTGCTTTCTAAAATCATCTACTGCTTTTAGAAATAGCGGTGTGTTATTTTTAAGTGTATTTACTACAAAACCCACCTCATCAAAATTAGACAGTAGATTGATTAACACAGAATAAATACCATTCCTCTCGAAAACAGCAAACACAAAAATTCTGTCTTCAAAATTTTTTTTTTAGATACAATTTGGTTACAGATGTAAAGTTATTGTGTACACAAATAGCAAGGTATGTGGTAACTGGGAGTGATTAAGTTTCATTTTACTCCGTATCTTAACAAGAGGCTGCACTTAGAGCCTAGTTTTCTTATTCATACACTCACATACCTGTTCTCACTTTGATGTACACATTTTAAACATATAAACAAGCTAATTTTACATATAGCATATATGTTAAGTCTGTACAGTCAGCTCACAAAGCGGAGTCCTCAAAAGCATCAACAAATGGAGTTGCCTGTGCCTCCAGATCACAGCATGGTAGGGTTGGAAGGGAGCTCTGGAGATCATCTTGTCCAACCCCCCTGCTCCAGCAGAGTCACCCAGAGCAGGGTGTCCAGGATCGCATTGTGCAGGTGGTTTGGAATCTCAACAGAGAAGGAGACTCCACAGCCTCTCCGGCAGCCTGGGCCAGGTTCTGGCACCTGCACAGGAAAGAATTTTTTCCTCCTGTTCAGATGGAACCTTCTGGGTTCCAGTTTGTGCCCATTGCCCCTTGTCCTGTCACTGGGCACCACTGAGAAGAGCCTGGCCCCATCCTCTTGATCCCCATGGGCTCTTTAGCTATTGATCAGCATTGATCAGATCCCCTCTCAGTTTTCTCCAAGCTAAACAGTCTCAGGTCTCTCAGCCTTTCCTCATCACAGAGATGCTCCAATCCCCTCAGCATCTTCATAGTCCCTTCTGGACTCTCTCCAGAAGTTACCTGTTTCTCTTGAACTGGGGACCCCAGATCTGGTTTGTACATGATGATGTCATCCCAGAGCATCAACTGAAGCAGACAGTTGTTGACACCATTTTACTGTCATGGACAGAGTCCTAAGGTGATCACCTCCCACTAGATTTAAGTGTCTTCTATTCAGATTCAGATTTCGGTGCTCTGTTTCAATGGTGTTTGAATGGTCAAAGACTTGTAAATCCATTAAGTAACCTGTGTAGCTTCCACTTCAGAGTGTATGCATTACAGTCCCTGCCTTCCAGCTGAAAAATTGCAGCTAAAGATCTAGAAAACTGAAATAATGGAGCGGAATTGTTCAGTGAATCCAGTCAGTACCTACAGAGTCATGGCAAGCACCTTCATAATTCCCACACTCTGCTCTCTCCAGCTACAGATCCTCTCTTTGTTTGCAACATTCAGTTTATAGAATTTCTTCACATCAGACCACAAGTGTCCTAAATGGTGTTTGATTTAAGCAGTTTGTTAAGGTTCTTCATAGGAAAGCCACAGTAGTAGACGCTTCTGACTCTTTCAGAATTGCATGGGTTTTTAAAGGTCCACGATGTAGATCTGGAAGTCGTACAGTTCCCAAGTGGCCGGTGAAGCAGAAGGATGGTTTTGTGAGAGTAATAGATTTTTAAAATAAACAAGCAGGAAAAGTTGGGGGGGGGAAGCAGGAGCCTTGTTTACCTTAACTCCAAAAGAGCTCAAAGCATATTTTCTGTAAGCATGAGCTTATCAAATCAACATCAGCTCCTGAAGGCCTGCACCATTAGCAATTTTTAGGTAGCTAGATGCCCGGGGCATTGCTTGGTGGCCTGCAAAGAGCTCATTTGCCTGCAGTTTGTCTGTAAGTATTCACTTTTGCCTAACAGTTTTAGAAATCGTCCTCTCTATGGGCTGTTTTCTGGTGCATGTATCACATGAGGTGGGTGCATCTTGGCACACTTGTGCGGCAGGGCGTTGGTCTGGCACAACGGGCAGACACAGCAGAGTGAGGGGAAAAAGAGGGATTTATGGTTCCTGCTAACACAACATTTCAGGACTTTTCAGGTTGAGTTACATTTGTGGTGTGATAACGTGTGAGAAGTCTCAGTGATTTTGAGGCTAGAACGAGGGTTACGTGCAAACAGTTTGAATTGACTTTCATGTAATGTTACATGCAGAGCTGAAGAAAACTTGTCAGGCATATGCAATCCCAGGAATTCCTTGTTTTGAAACACAGCAGCATTTCTGGGCACTGCAGGTGATGTTAGGTTGAAAGAAGGGAACCATTTTCTAATTTCTATGTTACTGAGAGTAGAAAAATTCACTCCCCAGCTTGGTGGGTGACTCTAGGGCTGAGCTGAGGTCTCTATTTAGATAATATGTGGTTCTTTTACAGCATATGGAGATTTTCAGGTGCCTGCTAAATATTTTCCAGCAGGACTGAAAAATTGCTGGCCTCTGTCCTACCTGAGGAGTAGCTCCTACTATAAAAAAGAATTCTGTAGATATGGCCTGTTGTAACACTTGACACGGTTACATAGAAGCGTGTCATTCTTTCATCCTTACAAGTAAATCTGGTAGGTTCCAGGTCTTTAAATAGTACTTCTGAACAAAATAACCCAGTACAGTGGTGTATCCCGTCATAGATGATAGAGTTGAAAGCAGCTTCCTCGCAAGAACTCAAGAAATTCAGCTCTGGAGTCCTCAGCACAAGAAAGACATGAAACTGTTGGGAGTGGGGCCAGAGGAGGCCACAGAAATGATCCGAGGGCTGGAACCCCTCTACTGTGAGGCCAGGCTGAGAGAGTTGGGGTTGTTCAGCCTGGAGAAGAGAAGGCTCTGGGAACACCCTATTGCAGCCTTTCAGTACTTAAAGGGGCAGCCTTTTTAGCAGGATCTGTTGTGACAGGACAAGGGGTGATGGTTTGAAACTAAAAGAGGGGAGAATTAGACTAGAGAGAAGGAAGACATTTTTGATGCTGAGGGTGATGAGACACTGACCTAGTTTGCCCAGAGAGGTGGTAGAAGCCCCATCCCTGGAACCATTTCAGGTGAGGCTGGATGGGGCTCTGAGCAACCTGCTCGAGTTGCAAATGTCCCTGCTTAGTGCAGGGGGGTTGGGCTAGATGAGCTTTGAAGGTCCCTTCCAACCCAAACTGTTCTATGATTCTATTAAATCACTTTCGCTCTTCATCTTAACATCATCTTGGGTTCTGAGACCCGAAGCTTCCATGGTTGGGAGCATTGCGATTTCTTCCTGTGGTCACTGCTGGGAGGAATGGCTGGATGATGGCTTGTGTCACGTTGAAGGTTGCAACTATCGCAGTGTTGTTTTGCAGCCTTGTTAAAAGGCAAGCTCTGTGCCGTTGAGTGACAGATAATGACTTCTTGTTCTGGTCCAGATTGAGCGTTCAGATGCACAAATTAATTTGCCTGGTGAAGATAGGAGTTTCATTTTATCAATCTGAATTTCTGGAGTTAATGAGCTTGGATAAGAGCAGAAACTGCGCTGCTGCACTGTGTCTACACACTGGTCGGGATGGGGGGACTGCTTTGATTGCTGCAAGGTGTTGTTTTCCTGTCAGCAGCGAAGCCAGAGATCAGGGCAGGTGTCAAAGTGAATAAAAGATTTTCTTGAAACATTATGAAAATACATTAGTCATTCAGCTTGTGGTAGCACAACATACTAGGCAGAATATTAGTTGCCACTTCAGTACAAGATAAACTAAATACCTGGTGTCTTCTGGGAAATAGTGAACGTCATTCCAGATACCTGATGTTTGAGACAGGTGTTTGTCTGGGGTTTTGCAGGACCTTTAGTTAGTGACACTTCTTGGTGGCTTCCAAAAAACACTTCAAATCAGTCTGCCTTAAAGGTTCTTCTAATTAGAGAGTTTTGTTTGCTGTTAAATAATGAAGTATTTCTTACAGCTTTTTATTGGAAACCAGTTGGGGTTTGTTCATTTAGGTGTAGATAGATCGATAGATCCAGAGTTGGCAACAAGAGCATTTGTTGAATTAACTTTTGAACCAGCAAGTGAGCCCCGACCAGATGGACTGAATATCCTGAGATATAAGTCAAAGACAATCCAGGCAAATAATGACAAGGCCTTGTTGGTAGGCAACAAAACTGTGTAGACAGGATGTAATTTTGAAGGCAGGCAGGGTAGGATGGTTAAGCAGGGCCCTGGTGTTCACACGCACATCAATCACCCCTCAGAGGCTGCGCTTGGCAGTGTCCAAACCCTGCTGCTGATAGTATTAGTGAATCCTCAAAGCCAGCAGAGCACTGCAAGGAAGCAGACTGGAGCCTAATCGATGCTAAAGGACGCACTCGGAGGTACCAGGACCTCAGCATCACTGCAAAAAAGCCCATTTGTTTAAAGAGAAGAAAAAAAAAAAAGCATGACACTTAACACGTTAAAATGGATTATTTCATCAATAGGTTAATAGAAAAGCAGGCTTCAAGTTCCCTTCCTGCTCATACGGCCATAGTCTAACGTGCCATTAAAGTGTGAAAAATGAAAAGGGACTGGGAAGGGTCTTTGTGTACTGGAGACCGTCTTCCCTTTCTGAGGGGTGCCAAACCTCGATCTTCCCTATTTATATGTAAATGTTTTTCAGGAAAAACAAGTTTTCTGCTGGGAAATTGTGCCTCTCTGGGTGCTGGGACATGTTAAACAGGTCTTAAAACCGAAGATTATTTTTCACATTGAAGGATGCCCCCTGTGAAGATATTTTTAGATGCGATGAACTTGTAATTTTTAGATAGATCTAACTTAGCTTTCCAGGTAACGTTATCTGTTTGCATTTCGGCGAGATGCATTCTAAAGGATGTCTCTCAGACACCCAGTCCTCCTTTTGAGTATATAGCATTAAAGCCATAAAGATGGCTTTATTAAAACAGCATATAGCTTAACAGTCTTGAGTGTTGAGGCATTTCTCTTCCAGCCTCAGCTCCTTAGCTGAAAATCGAGCTTTTTGTTAAAGGTCGCAATGACTTCACGTTACTGTTCCTTTTTCTGTGGAATCAGCCATTTGGTCTGAGGTTTGTGAGACATTAAAAAAGTTCTCTCATAAATATAGAAGGAAAATTTTCAAATTAATATTGTATCACAGTACTCGCTATGTTGTGCCCTGTTCATGTCATCCTAAAGGGTGAGGAGCGTTTGTGGGTGAAGGGGAGAGCGGTCTTACTCCAGATTTACCATAGAAGTTTTTTCATAACAGACTCTGAGATGACATCTTAGAAATTAATAATAATTAATGTAACTGATGCTGTCCTTTGTCAAAAGTCTCAGTCCCAAATTCAAAGCTCTCCCCTGCCTGTGGGCAGGGGGGCTGGGTGACCTGCTGAGAAAGGCAGCTCAAAAGGAGGTCTGGATGCTTTTCCACTTGTCACTGACCTCTGTGATCTCTTCCCTGCTCCTGTAAAGCAGATTTTACTAAAATAGTCGCATGCCCAGCAGTGCTGCATCGTTATTTCTTGCCTGGGTAAGCTGATGCGGTGGCTAGAAAGCCTGTACAAATAACACTTTTAGCAGATACATGGTTCCCTCCTCAGATGTGGGGACGTCGATGAAGGAGAGGGGACACCTCTAATTTCAGCCGCTGTTAGGTGCCAGCAGTTCCATGGTGCACTCAGAGGTTTTATACCGTTCCTTTCTGATGAAACTGCAGCTAAACATCTTGTTGATTGAACATATTTCTCATGCTGTGAATTCACTCTTGAGGCAAAACACATCGATTTTAAAGAATGTGAAAATGTTCTTTCTCCTAACGAGGATGGCAATGGAGTGCTTTTGAGCAGTGTTTTCTGCTAAATCTAAAACTGCAGCTGGGCACTCGGAGAATCTCAAAGTTTGGGAAATTTTAATAAGGCAAGTGTTGCCTCTTTTATAAAGAATATACTTTTTTATCACTTCCCAAATACTCTGATTTTGCAGTGATATGCCTGGGGGAGGAAGGATGGTCCACAAACATCAATTGCATCAATGTCTCCTTGACGCTCTTCAAAATAATTAAGTAATGCCTCTAAGCTCAGTGCCACAAATAACAGGCTTTGTTGTTACGAGGATTTCGGGCCATTACATCATCACCTTTAGAAGTTGAGGTGATGATGTAATGGTGTAAAAAGGTGATTTTAAAGGTGACCTACAGGAACCAAGTGATCAGTACAGGCTCAGGGCAGAGGAGCTCTTGGCTGGCTGTGTTTTGTTATTAATTAAATCACATTTTACAGTAGCTGCTTTGTCTAGTCCTGTATCCTCTGTACAAATCCTTCCTGCATTTGTTTTACTTCTGCTGGTCTGTTTTTGTCGATTCCAATAGCAGATCCATTTAATCTTGTCAAATCATGTCATGTTATAGAGACTTGAAAAAAACACGCTCAAATCAGAGGCTTTCCGTGGATTGGAGAGGCTGTATAGTCCTGTGTGCATTTTCTGTGTGTAGCTCTTCATGTGTTAACAGGCTTGTGCTTGTATTTTACTTCACATGCGATTTTGATGTTTCTTTTTCTCCCCTTTTTCATTTTATGGTTTGGGAATTTATTTTTTTTTTCCTCCTTTTTCGTTATTTTTATTCTCTTATTTTTTTCTCTCCCCCTTCTGCTCTCTGGATGCAGCCAAACGCAAAGCTTGGAAGCTAAACCGTGTTGGTAGCCTGCGAAATATATACAGCAGCAGCAGCACCAACACCGAAGGTAACAACCCCACCCGCTTTAGATGGACACCTCCTCTCTTACCCCTTTTTTTAACACTCTTTTCCAAAAATCGTCCTCCCTGCGTCTCTCCCTTACCCAGTGCGGGCATGGAAATCAAATTTGCCCGAAGCATGCGTGCTTTCATCTCGTGTTTGCAGAGTCATTCTGGTTGGTCTTTTCATCTTTTTGTTTGTGCATTTTATTTTGCCATTCATGTTCCTTTCAGCTTACTTAAATTTTGACCTTTCCCTCTAGTCGTGGAGTAGTAATGTTTAAATTACTTCAGGAACCCATTTTCTGCCTTTTTTTTTTTTTTTTTTTCTTATAGATATCTATTTCCCTTTCTACATGTGGGCACTCAATGTAATATTTCCCAAGTTATTACAGTTTTTAAAAGTGTTAGTATCAGGTGTAATGATCTGTAGCCAAACACAATAGTGTGCCGTGACATTTAAGTAACAGTCTTAATTTGTTTTGTGCAAGCCTTCTCCATAATGCTCTTTGCAGCTCTAATCCAGAGGCAAGACAGTGCCGGGTCATTTGCATGTGCTGCTCTTGCTTGTAAATTCTGTATATTGTTGTATTTCTAAAGGTCACCCGGTGCCAAAGTTCACAAATTGACTTACATTGCTTTTTTCCCGCCGCAGACAGCCGTCACGGCTTTTGTATAATAGCACATTGAATTTTATATTATTTTTTCCCCCCTCCCTCCACCTTCATTTGAACAACACAATTATAAACTTCCTTCTTTTTTCTTTTTCTTTTTTTTTTTTTTTTTTTAATTTTATTTTTTATTACTACAAATGTCAAAGGTCAGAATTACTTGGAAACCAGGCAAGGAAAGAGAGGAAAAAAAACCTAAAACCCTCTCCTCCACTATCACCAACAGCATGTAAGAGGGATGGTGTAAGAAACAGGGAATGCAAAATAGGTCACAACTCAGTAATCTCAGTATAAGGGAAGGGGATTTTTTTTATTATTTTTTTTTTTCCCTTCACTTAAGTGCGAACCAAATGGGTCAAGTAATCACAAGCGCATGCCCTAACACTAATTGACTTATTTTGGAATGATTATAACTGTAATATTTTTCTTAATGTCACTGTTTTCTGGGCTGTTGATTTTAGTGATTGCCAAGCGGTGGCATTAAATCTCTTGTAAATTTTAAATTGCATGCTATTTCTGTAAACAAGTCCCTCTGTTCACATCCTGATCATTAACCTTTGGTGATTTATATCACCGTCCTCTTTTTTTTTTTTTTTTTTTTTTTTCACTATTACTGCGTTGTTGCTGTCGGGGTCGCCGCTCTGTCTGCCAACCAAAAGGGGGGTTG